>PVLD010031724.1:0-15430 GCA_004027595.1 Dinomys branickii
GGTGTGCTGCAAAGGCTGCTCCAATGATTCCTTCTCTTTGGGAGAATGTCCCTTAAGCTTTCTGCTGAGATTTGTTCTTCTGTCTTCCCTTTTTTGGGTATCTGATTCAAAATATTGAGCAGTAGATTCCCCAGGCAGTTCAGCAGGCAAAGGTCTGCTGCAGAGGTTGCTCCAATGACTTTTCTTTGGGGGAATGTCCCTTAAACTTTCTGCTGAGAGTTCCGCTTAAGAGGCTGTACAGATATTGGTTAGATACTCCCTACCAAGTGACCTGGGTGAGGTGTGTAAGACCGCTCCCCCGCCCTCCCAGGGTTCCCTGCAGGTATAGGGATGGATCTCCTCCCCCACTCGGTGTTCTGGTCGCTAGCTCAGATAGCTCACCAGTTTTCGCAGTCCCTGCAGGCAGGAAGGTTCCAAGGTGCCAGTTTATCCTTTGAGGCTTTCTGCGAGGCCCGCCCAATGCGCACGGAATGTGGGACTGCTGGGCGTTGACGCCGCTAAAAAGCCGATCTCTTTTGGGAGTCGCCGGAAAGCTGCGCCGGCTCGGGAGGCGGGAGGGACCGAGCTGGCTATGCTCCCAGGGCGCTCGGACCCAGCCAAACTTCCTCCCCGCGCAGAGCGTCTCTGGCTCCCAGCGTTTGGGGCTCTCCGCGCGGCCTGTCCGATACGCGCGAAATGTGGGACTGCTGGGCGTCGCCGCCGCCAAAAAGCCGATCTCTGTCGGGAGTCGCAGGAAAGCTGCACTGGCTCGGGAGGCGGGAGGGATCGAGCTGGCTGTGCTCCCAGGGCGCTCGGAGCCAGCCAAACTTCCTCCCCGCGTGGAGCGTCCCTGGCTCCCAGCGTCTGGGGCTTTCCCACGTCTCGCCACGGCAGCCTGGGCCGCCCTACCGCATCTCCCCTGGCAGCTCAGAGAAACACGTTCAGTTTGATCTTCCCAGCCGAGGTCCCGGCATTCACGCTCGCCAAGTCTGTCTCGAGCTGGTGGTATTTATTAAGGAGGATCGCTCCCTTGCTGCTCACCTGGTCGCCATCTTCCCGGAAAACCTAATAAGCTATTTTCTTACCAATAGTTACATCTCCTCTGATTTCACTTTCTACACATACAACTGCTCCAGGAGCAATCTTCACACTCTTTTGAGTCTTCTCCGCCATGGTCTGTCAGGGCTTCTTTAGGAGAGTGAACTATGGCACAAAGACCTATCCTTTACTTAACTTTTGAATTTCTTTCCCAGGAGAGAGCAATAATGCATTATATTTAAAAATAGCATCCAAAAGTTGCAACAGAATGTAAGGAAATAGCCAGCAACTGCCATGAAAATCTCTTTGCTTAGCTGACTATAATCTGCTCACTGAAAGCCCAGTCACTAATTGGGTGATTTATAAGAGACAAGAAAATAACAGATTTTCTGGCTCCCATGCTATTACCTTTGCCTCTCTTGTCCTGCCCAGAAGATTGCCAAACTGTGCATGAGTTTGTACCACCTCCTGAAAACTGGGTTAATCTCTCAGCTCCTCTCACCTGGGACGAGCTTAGGCAACAGGGTTACTTTCCTGTTGTTACTTTCCTCATGCCAAGTGCCCTGTTAAGGGGGGGTCTGCTCATTTCAGGTTGCTGTGTTTTGATCTGCTTCAGATGCAAATGTTTTTATTTAACACCACATGCAGGGTATTTGGTGCCATCCCAGAGTGCAAATTACCGCTTGTTTTTCTTTGCCATTCCTATGTAGTTTGTACATTTCAGAAAATATTGAGTACATTACTTTGTTCATACTGAATATAGACATCCCAAGATTATTCAGAGGAAAACACTGGCTAGATGCTAATTCTGGTTACTTTGAACTTTTTCCAATTATTGAAAACAGAAGAAATGAATATAACGTCAGTCTTCCCCTTTATAATTCATCAAAGCTTTTAACATTTCATAGAAACTGACTGAGAAGTCTTGGTCAAGAATCTCTCTTGTTTTTTACAGGAGATGGACTTACTGAATTTAGACTTTCTCAGAAAGGGCTCCCAATTCCAAATGAGACATTCACTGCAATAATCCTAGTAATGACCTACTTACTAGGATTTGCAATGTGTGAACTATCTCTGATAGATGCGCTTGCTTTGACATATGAAACATTCGTAGGTTGGGACCTTACTACCATGAAATTATCTTGTGTAATCTGGATGGGTGGAATGGAGAGGATATTACAGACCAAAAAGTGTACTCTAGCGTCAGCTGCTATTTGGTTGATCTATAACAGGGTAAGTAGGCCAGAGTTTGTGGCTGTCATCCATTCTGATTAATGCCTATGCTATGTTGCCAAGTATCTACATTTTGAATATCATTACTGTCTCGAATGTATTTCTAAAGGTTTCTAAGGCCTTAGTGATCATTTACTATGTTGTTCCTGACAGGACAACAGTAAGCCCTGCTGAATCATCGTCAATGGATGGCATCTGTAGACTTATTTCTGTCTCTCTGAATTTCCAGGAAGTCAAGGATGCTCCTTTGCCTTTACCAACCAGGTCCAGGTCTTTCCTAGATGGTATGGAGCTGGAGAAAACCGAGGTTTTAGCATATAGTCGAGGTTCTGAGTTGTGCCATATCAGGTTCAAGTGCAAAACTTTCTTAGGACTAACTTCAAAGATTCATTTACAACTGGAACAGAAACAATTTCACAAAGGGATACCTTGTATTTAGTTGAAAGAGAGTTTTCTAATGCAGTTTTTTTTTTTTTTGTACCAGAAATGTTTGCCAGGCAGGTGCTGTGCCACTGAGCTAAATCCCCAGCCCTAATAATGTAGTTTTTCTAAGCTGTCTAAGTCAACCTAAGAACATGAGTCCTATAATGAATGATTCGGGGGAAGGGTACCTTTTAAAAGAATATGCATACATTTTTAAAGTCTTTTGTTAGTGTTATCATTTCAGGTCATATTGCAGGTATAACTATCAATGTAAAAAATTCAAATTTGCAAGAAACATAGTTTCATTTTTCTGTTAGTGCATCTAATTCTGTATCTATCGCTGACAAAGCGGGGGCTAAGACTTAATCACTGTGTTAGGGACTAAGGAGATGCAGGGACTAAGGAGAAAAGGGAGGAGGAGGGTAAGGGTGTCAGGGGAAGGAGATGAAGCATTTGCTCTTTGCTTCTTATTTACCATACCGGCCCATCAGAGGAAGTTCTATTGGACTATGCCATTCTATGAAGTCTTGGCTAGCCTAGATGCGTGGCCCAGCTTTTTCCTCTCTTAAGGTGCTTACCACATCCTCAGGGCACAAACAAGAAAAATGTTGTATCTTTCAGCTCTCAGGCAGTCCCTGATAGTTTGACTCTCTCTAAAACTCGTACCAGAATAGGGTAAGAACAGACCCTATACTTGGGGATCTACTAGCATCAGGCTCTAATTCCATTCCTTCCAATTTTTTTTCTCTCAGTTTAAGTAATCATTTCTCTTCTCTGCAAAAGCGAGTTTACTATTGTCTGTACTAGTGCTATCCAATAGGAATATAGTGTAAACCACATATGTAATTTACATTTTTCTAGTAGCTACATTAGGAAAGGAACAAATGAAATTAATTTTAATGTTTTATGTAACCCAGTATAGTGAAAATGTTATAATTTTAACATGTAATCAATATAAAATTATTAAGAAGATACACTTTTATATACTACGGAGAAAGATCAAAATATGTGGTGAATGTTCAAATAAAAACATTTATTACATAAAAGACACATTTCCATCAATCTCCCTTAGAATAAACACATTTATTTCATTGTTCTTGCCACTTTCTGATGCAGCTCTGAAAGTTCTTTCATGAATGCTTTTACAAGGTATGATAAAAAATACAGGGGACGCTGCTTCCATGTGCCGCCAGATGGAAAGGGAGCCTTAGCGAAGCACTGCGGTGTGACTCCATCGCCTTGGTCACCAAATCTGGCACTGGGTGACTTCTGGCTCTTCCCAAAAAATGAGAAAAATGACCATGAGAGGCAGACATTTTTGAACTGATTCAGAACATCGAAGTAGCCGTGTCAGCATGACTCAGGATCACCATGAGAAACGGACCTGCAGACCTGCCTCCCAGAGTGGCAAGAACTTTGGGAAAAGCATCGTTAGAGGGGCCAGAGGTATCTTGAAGGGGATTTGATGGCAAGGTGTCTTTTATTGTAGTAATTTTTAAAAAATTACTCATATTTTTTACACTGCATAAGTCTTCAAACTCAGAGTCCATTGTACACTTAAAGTCTACCTCAACTTAGACTAGCCACATTTCAAATGTTCAATAGCCACATGTGGTTAAAGATTGTTCTATGGGACAGTGCAGTTTGGTAAGTGGATTCCATATCATTCTTTCCGAAAGGCTAAGGTTTTGAAACTCAAAAGCCAAGGAAAAAAAACCTCGTTTTTCTTCATTTTATTACAGTCCTTTCCTGCAACAATGAACAAAATCTAACTAAGTAAGGGTGGACGCTGTGCTAAGGGTATCTGGCGCTGTGGTGGTGAACAAAAGCCACAGGATAAAAGGAAATACCTGGAAATATACTGCAAAAAGCAATAGTTAAAATTTTAAAAAGTATTAGTTTGCCACAGTAAGTTCATAGAGTTGCAAAGTTTTCTGTAAAATCGCTGGAACTAAATTTGTTGGCTATAGGCTTCAAGTAATCTGAGCAGCAGTTACGAATTGCACTGATGTTGTTGTATGTAGTGTAACTGCTACGGTAACTGGAAAAAACAATGAAAAACCTCACAGCGTTATTGTTGGGAATCAACTTCATTACCAGGACTAAGTTTTATTAGTAATTAAATTGCACAATAATACTTCTGTCAATTTTTATTGTGAGAACTATAAAACTCAAACATGCGAATTTTATCAACAAGAAAGATGATAATTCAAGCCTATGGCTGGATCCCATGGACTAAAATCTCCAATTCAGGGATTAGCTACTTCATTGAAAAGAATTTCTCTTTTTCCAAACTGTCATGGTAGAGAAAATTTAAAGTTTTTGGATGCCATTTTCCACCTGTTTCACTGTATCCTATCTTAATTTAAAGCTTGATGTTTATTTGTGTGTCTTTTTGAGACAGAGTCTCCCTATGCAGTTCAGGCAGGCCTTGAGCTCACTTTGTAGTCCAGGCTGGTCTCAAACTTGCAACGATCCTCCTGCCTCAGCCTGTCAAGTGCTGGGATTACAGGCGTGTGCCACCATGCCCGGCTTTAACTTGATATTTAAACACAAAATTGAAATTATTTTAAGTGTTAAATTTTCTGATAAAGTAAAAAATCTATAAAATTTTGTAGTCAACAACCACAGACAAAAAGATAGGTTACTCTTATTATATGCATAGTAAGGCTGGGATAGAAGGAAATGATAAATCAAGACCTGAGTAAGCTTGGAATTTAGGAATCTGAAGGAAACACGGTGGGTAGGCCCGGAAGAAGAGTCAGTGGGAGTTACACACTGATAGGCAGGAGAAATGGACCTCCAAGAAAAAGTCACTTTCAGCATGCCAAGAGAGCCTAGCTAACATACGACATGAGGATAATCATGAGAATTGAAAGTGAATTCTTAGTAATTGTTATAAAATCCTGAGTTCACCTACATTTTTGGTGTTCCACTCTTGGTACCAAATTATGGGAGCAGATAATGTTAAATATAGTGTTCAAAAATCTTCAGTCCTTCAGATAATGACGTTTGGTACCAACAAAGTGTTGCCCAAATACTCTCAAAGGTCCTTTTTTTTCCTTGCCTGTTTTGTTTGCTATTACACGTAATAGCATATACTATTAATTACCACTTGGCTACTTATTACAGGCCAGGTATGTGAGGTTTATAGCAGTTTTTTCAACATTCCATCCTATTCTGGCTTTACAGAATAGGAAGTTGCACCTCAGGTTAAGTAATTTGTCTTACTTTCTTGCATACATACTGAACATACGCTTCTGGAAACAGTAAAAGGACTCTCTCTAACTTTTATGTATTATTAATAATGTTTGATATGATCAATATACAGATGGTTCCCAATTATCTCCTAAGCAGACCAAATGATCTCAAAATATTCTATATTTGAAGTTCTTTGATAAATTTAGCTAGCAGATAGATTATTTTTAAAAGTGCTATGGGGTAAATGCTGCTCCGTGTGGGGTTTCCAAGAGACAGTCTATGCACTTGTGCTCCACAGTAGAATAATGTCAAGGTCTGTTCTCGATATCTTCACTTATTCAGTGAACAATTCTAACTTTGGTCTCTTAACTACTTTGGTGACTAGAATGAAAAGGTAGAGTTTATATCCAACAAAAATATTTCCCTTTTAAAAAAAGCTGTTTTGTAAGAAACTATCATTCTCTTGAAATTTCCTACAACTTGAGGGTTATTTAAAATTCACTGTTTTTAGGTAATTTCTTTACAACTCTTCTTCCACCTGTATTAAAAGAAACCAGGGTGACTACATGAGAAAGTGAGTTATGAAAAGCAATAATAAACACGAGGCAAACACCTTTACGTTTTCATGTGGATTGTTTCTGGAATACAGCATGGATGAACATAGTTTAGGATAATTTCTATAAATTAGCCATTTTAAGCACCCATGATGCAGAATATATTACTGTTTGAGATCATAATGGCTATAGGTTGCAGTGACTAAACAATTCAGGAAGGACATCCAAGAACGCTCAACGTGTACCCACTGTAAGAATCATTGTAACAATTATGTGGTTATTTTATTAGTATTTTGAATTAAAACTATAGCAAAATAAGTGACAACTGTGTTTTTCCCCTTTCAACTTTATTATACTGAACATGAAAAAGTACAAAGAATGGAAACACAAAAGACCATGTACAGCTTTACAAATACTCAACAGAATATATTTTCTATTGCAACAGGTGTGATTTAAGTCATACTGTAGAACTGCAAATACTGGTTTCACATTTTATTAAATGCTCTGATAAACTCTGATGGTGTTATTAGATCACTTTATTGAAAGTGGAAATAGAACTGGATATTGAATTTTAGTCTTCTACCTTTCTCCCTATCTCTCCTGAGGGAATCATGATCTGTCTGTCACTGTTTTGTCTCAAATACTACAGATATTGTCAACTCTCACCCATCACTAAAGGTCCTTTTCTCTCAAAGAATCTTTGCCAAGATGCCAATACAGCTCAAACTACTTTGTGCACCTTGCTATCGGCCGTCAGCAATCTGTTTGTTCGTTTTTTCTTTTTGAGACAGTGTCTCACCATGCTGTTCAGGCTGGCCTTGAGCTCACTTTGTAGCCCAGGATGGCCTCAAACTCGTAGCGATCCTCCTGCCTCAGCTTCCTGAGTGCTGGGATTATGCGCCACCGCCACCACGCCTGGCAAGGCTGTCAGCAATCTGAAGGACCCTTAATTGTTCCAGAGCCCATCCTGCATATTTTGTTGTCATGGGTTCGCTTCCTCCTCTTTCCCACTACTATTGGGACATATTCTCAGTCTATTTTTCACTTTACCCAGCTTACTTTCTAAATACTAAGATTTCTCCAATATTTTATTCTTTGTCTTTTTCTGCACCAGCGAACCACCTAAAATTGAAAGCAAAAATTTTTTTTTTATTTTTGGTAGGGCATTTTCTGCCTTTGAGGGAATGTCCGTGGCTTTCATATTCTCTCTCTTAACAAGGCTACGTACACTTGCTCTCACATTCTTTAGGTTATTTTACCCTCTCCTTCGCCTTAAACGTTTTTTTTTTTTAATAGCCACTCCCAAACCCAGCTACAGTTCAAACCCAAAGATAAAAAGGCTTACAACGAACAGGAGAGAGCAGTGTACAGAGACACGTTGAGGAAAACGGCTGTGAACATTTTATAAGCAGCGCGGTCTTACTGAATGTCATCAAGGACCAGGTGACTGAGTTTTGGGCTGGGGGACCTGGCAAGATTACTACTTTGTCGGGGGGTAAAAAAACCGAGGAACAATTCGTCAAAAGAAAGGCGGTGTGTGTTAAAAACCTGGTTGTTAGTGGCTGCGGAGCGGGCGCGCCCAGGTTCTAGGTGAGGATAAGAGAACAGGAGAGAAAAACCACAGCACTCACGGCCCAGGGCGGTACCAACGCTACCGCCTAGCTCCGCTACCGCCCTCAGGAGCCAGAAACCCCGTCTGGCACGGGCGGTGCCTTTGATCGACAGCCAGTTTCGGCAATCACCTTCCAGTTCAGTATAAACACTCCTTACTACTCCCGCCCATCGCTTCCCTCTCTCAGCCAATGAGAAGAATGGGCGGGATCGTCCCTTAGCGGCTCCCAGTTTTTTTTAAGAAGGGTAGACCTTGGGCTGAGGGAAAAATGCCCCGCGAACCAGGGGGTGGAGCCCTTGTGATGGGCATGCAAAGCTACTAATGAAATGCTCCAGCTGCCCGAAGGCCCGGCCGCCGAGGTGGGTGGGGCGCGGGGGCCCGGCCAATGGCGGCGGATTGGAAGGAGGTTGAGCGGCCGTGGGTAGGGTTAGTGTGAGAGGTACGGCGGGGGAGGTAATGATGGTGCCCGGTGAGGAGGGCGGGGGAGCGGGCGGGGGGTGCTGAGCCGCGGCCCGGGCAGGCTCGGTGGGGTGGGGCGGCCGCGGGACTCCCCGTCAGGGAGGGGGCGGGCGGCGGGCGCCGTCGGCCCGAGGGCTGCAGACCCCGGCTTCCCCGCGCGCCGCGGCGGCGCGGCTGTTCCATGCGGCTCCGGCGGGATGGAGGACTCGGTGGCGGCGGCGGTGGAGAAGCGGCTCTGAGGAGGGCGCCGGGCCAGACTCAGCCCTGCGGCGGGATTGGAGGTGTGAGGAGGGGGCGGAGGGGGCGAGCGGCGGGGCCGGGGCGCCGGGCCGGGCCGGGCTCTTCTGGCAGCGCCTGGGTGACGGGACCGTGGTGGGCCGCTGCCTGCTGGTGCGGGCTGCAGGGACGCGCGCTCCGGGTGTGAGGAGACGGGGCTCTGGCAGGCTGTTCCCTGAGGATGAGGCAGGGAGGTGCCGCACCCGCACCGTCCACTTGCTCGGCCGGTCACTGCTTACGCCCAGGCGAGAGTCTCCATTTCCCTCGGGTGGGCAGCTAAGGTAGAGGGGGCCCGAGTGGCCTGGAACCGGGACGCTGCCCGCCCTGTGCCTTCGGCTTTCCCTCCGCTGCTCCCTGCCCGTCCGCTTCCCTCTAACCGAGCGGCGGCGTTCCTCCTCACTCCTGGTTTGTTCTAAGCGTGTATTCCAGGACTCGAGGCTAATTAATTATGAGCTGAAAAACAAAGTTTATTTAAAAATAGCATACTCCTCCCTCTGACTGGCAGTGGACGCGAAACAGCATCCCTAGACTTTCCCGCTCTGCCTGCCTTTCCGTGACGCTAGGATCGTGAGGTAGGGCCCGACTCGCGCCCCTCCACTGCCGTTGATGCTGATGACCTGGTGTGCTGCTCCCTCTCCTCGGTGTGAATCGTCATTTCTTCCCCGGTACCTTGCATCCCTGATGTTACCGGCTTCCGAGGCCGGTGTTTTGTTTCATTGTTTGAAAAACAGGCAGAGAACGGGGACTGTCTGTTGCAGCGTTATCTAGCGTGGGTGGCTGGTCACTTTTCACGCTTGTCTCGTATTCTTTCTCATCCTGTCTTTGTTGGCCTTTTCAGTGCTCCAGAATACGAGTCAGATACCCGCGAGGTGGAAGGGTGATGTCTCCGTGAGGGAACCTCCTCTTACTCATCCTGTCATGTGTCGCGTACTGTTCTTGACTGGGCCATTCATCTAAGATGGGATTTACCCTGTGAAACAGGGAGAAGACTTTCGGACATCATCTCAAGTTGTAACTGAGTTTTGGTGAAGTACAGACATACATACAAAGCTCCTTTGCTTGGGATCCTCCGCTTTATTAAAGTTGCTGTGTTGCTAACCCAGAACTGTTCCAGTTTAGTGATCCATCGTCATGGCTTCAGTTTGGAAGAGACTGCAGCGTGTGGGAAAACATGCATCCAAGTTTCAGTTTGTCGCCTCCTACCAGGAGCTGATGGTTGAGTGTACAAAGAAATGGTAAGATTTGCCCCAGAGTAGGGTTTGCTGTGCTGTGGCCTCAATTCACTGTGGCCTAAACTATGAGTCTAAATAGCAGATTTACCTTTAGGGCAGAAGAGTGTAGGAGATGGGCGGGGTGCAGATGACTCTGACAAGGGCTGTGGCGCCACTGTTGCTGTTGTACCGTCCCTGTGGGTTTCATTACTGCACTTCAGAAGGGCGCAGAGGACTAGCAGCACACTAAGGACACTTGGTTTGGTCTGGAGGTCATTTATCGTTAAAAGCTAGAATGACTTTGATTTTTGTAATTTTCTTTAAAAAGTTTTGTGTGGTGCTAGGGGTCAAACTCAGGGCCTCACAAATGCTAGGCAAGGGCTCTATTACTGAGCTATATCTTCAGCCCAATTTTTTTTTATAATTTTAAAAATATAAAGAATGGCTATTGAGATAGTATAAACATACGCATGTTTTAATATGTGTATATGTTTTAATACATTTTTAATGTAGAAGTCTGTCTACTATAGATCTGTGATGATAATGTATTTTACTTTGTTCTTGTTTTTATATTTTTCTTTACTTGAGATAGACTTTTTCATTATTTGAATAATGGGATGGCAGTCCTCATAACCTTAGATACTCTTTTGTTAAATGCTTAGGCAACTGTATTTTCTTTTAATTGTCTAATGAGATATGTTTCTTGGCTGGATTTAAGGAAGCAATTAGTAGTGGTGGTCTGTGATGTACTTCCTTCCACTTGAGCAAAATAAGTTTAGGGCTTTCTCTTCACTGCTCTGAATGATAGCCAACAAGAATTCTTACTTAGTGAGTGAAAAAGTTAATCTTAAGGAAGTGGTGTTTTGGTTTTTCATTTATTGCAGTAATTAAGCAGTATTAATGCAAAATAAGTTCATTGTCCACAAGAATTGTAATACCTATAATGACTTTTTTTATTAGATGAAGAAAATAGCTTTGTCCATTCTCGAACTCCTGTAGCATATTCTAAAATTTGTCTGGAAATTAGTTTCTTAATGCTTTTGTTTTTAATTTGTTAGGAATGTTTTAAAATCAGTTCAAGAAATGCATGCACTGATTACCTACTTTGTACTGTGTGCTATTGATTTAGAGTCAAATATGACAGTTCTTACCCTCAAAGAGCTTACAGTCCAGGGCAAGGACAATCATGTAATAAAATTTCTGTGATAAGTGCAGTAATCTAAATATGTATAATGTAGTGATTCTGATGTGTCTGTCCATAGGTATCCTTGGAAGTTAGTTCTGTAATTCAGTTTTCATGGACAAAAAAGTAATAATCATATTACTTCATGGTATGGTTGCTTTGCAGATTAAATGAATAAATATATACCATAGTATATATTAATAGAATATGTGCTTGTAATAGTATCAGGGATATAGTACATGTCCAATAAATGCCATTATTATGTTCAGAGTTGGCAAAGGGGGTGATAATCAAACTTCAGTAGGAAGGGTACGGTGTGGGATGTTGAGATGGTGTCCTGGGCTCGGAGATAGGTCTTAAAGACTTATAGTAGGGGCTGGGGATATAGCTCAGTGGAATAAGCGCCTGCCTAGCAAGTGCAGGGCCCTGAGTTCGATCCCCAGTACCGCCAAAAAAAAAAAAAAAAAGACTTATAGTAGTTGTCAGGAATCCAAAGAGGAGAGAGTGAAGGACATTTTAGACTGAAGTACTGACTTATGTGACAGGAAGCATTAAATAGCATGAGGTCTGCTGGAAGTTCAGTCAGTGTAGCTTAATATTGATGGTGCTTACAGTGTAGGGTGAGGGGACTGTAGTGGGATGTAAGGCTTGAGAGGCAGGCAAGAGACCAGTCATGGGAAGCTATGTGCTATTAGAGATGGCTTAGATTTTATTCTGTGGGTGTCGGGTGTAGTGAAAAGTTTTGAGCAGAAGAGACTCCAGGGCTGCTAGTGGAAAATCACCATGGCAGTGGTGTGGAGAAAGGATCACAGTGGAAAGGGTGGCTGGAGGCACTGATGTTAGGGTAGTTGTTGGCAGTAGGTAAGGTGGGAAAATGGCTTGGGCGAAGCAGCGGCAGGGGCAATAGCAAGAACTGACTGAAGGAACAGTTAGAAAAAATGGATTGAACTTAATGGTCATTTCAATTGATCTAGGAAGCCTGGGAATAGGAAGGAAGAAGTCTAGATTGGCATCTGAGTTTCTGCTTTGGAATGCTGGGTGCACTACTAAGCAAGACAGGAAATACATAAGGAGTTTCCTTATTAAAGTGTTTCTTAACTTGGTAATATACTGAGAGTGTCATCTTCTATGTAAATTTGAATCTCTTTTTTAAAGGGAATAGAACACGTAAGGTTATTCCTCAGCTGCAAAATTAGTTTATTTCCCACAGAATAGCATTTAAGTTGTTGTTAATTTGTCTCAAGATCACAGTAACAGTGAATATCTAACTTGATGGCAGTTGAATAGATTACTTGATTACCTTTAGGGGTGACCCTGACAGTATCCCTATTAAGTTAGATTTTATGATCAGATCTGGATTTAATGCTAGAAGCATTTGAATGTTCTGTAATTTTCTTTTTTTTTCTTTTTTTTTTTTGTGGTACTGGGGATTGAACTCAGGACCCTGCACTTGCTAGGCAAGCGCTTATTCCACTGAGCTATATCCCCAGCCCTGAATGTTCTGTAATTTTCATAAATATTGTTCTAAATATTTTTTAAAAATAAAAATTTCACTTGAAAATATAGCTTAAAGCATACAAGGTGATAGTGCCTAAAGAATAATATACCTGTTTGACATACTGGAATTTTATTTGTAAGAAGATCCTCAAGTAGAACTTTATAGTATTTTCATTATATAAAAATTGGTTGTAATGACTTTTAGTTAATATTCTTTGTTTAGGATGCTTGTGATAGATACAATTAGGCCCAATTTTGATACTTACATCCTATTATGGGTTTAAATAATTTTTTTCTTTTTGTTTGAGACAGAGTCTTGCTTGCGTAGTTAAGGTTGGCCTTGAACTCACTGTGTGGCTCAGGCTGGCTTCGAACACTCAGTGATCCTCTTGCCTTAGCCCTCCGAGTGCTGGGATTACGGGGTGTACCACCATGCCCAGGTTTTGATCTTAAATTATTGTGTGTGTGTCCTTGATTAGAACTATATAAAGAATATAAAAATAGACGAATGCATAGTGAGAATGTTTCTATTAGACACTTTTATATTTTAGAGATTACTTTGGGGGTATGGGAAAATAAAAGGAAAAGGAAATTTAGAGATTATTATTGAAAAATAGCAAAGAGATTAGTATAGCATGAAGATAAGTTACAAGTATTGAGAAGATAAGACAGTAGAATTCAGTTAGAATTATGCCTTTGGAGGTAACGTGTATAAAAGCTGTTGTCTTTTAGAACCTTGTTAAGTTTTTTTCTGACTGCTAGGACCATTTGCAACATCTGGGTACTAAATCTGCATTTTTGAGTTGGGGCTATAGCTCAGCAGCACAAGTGCCTGCCTGGCAAGCTCGAGGTCCTGAATTCAATTCCTGGTAACAAAAAAAAGTCTGCACTTTAACAAGATCCACAGTATACATTTTGAAGTTTTTGGGGCAATATCTTAAAATAATACTTTCAACCTTAGTAGGTATCCATTCTTGATTCGAAGGTAAAGTACATGAAAAATACAGTGACTCCTGAATGAATTTGAAACTCAAGGGACTGAAGATTGTAGACAGGATGGGACTCAGAAAAGTCATACTATGTTGGTGGAAGAGGGGAATTGGGATCAAGGATATATTTTCCCAGTTAAGATGTGCTATTTCTGTGATTAAGGAGAGGGGAAACACTATCTATATTCTTTATTTCATAGTCATGAAGGTGTGAGGCCATACCTAAAAAATAACAGATAAAGGTATGGATTTAAGGAACTTAGTGTTTTTTCCCAGGTGTAGGCCATGAGCAAATTCAGTACCTTTGACAAAGATTAGAGGTTTGCAGTTTCTCCTTTCTTAAAGTTCTTCTCTTTGTTATCTTCTGATAGTACTTTCCGTTTGTCCTGGCTGATTTGTTATTCCTTATTAGTTCATCAGGGTCTATTATCTGATTCTGGCTGGGGTTGCCGCATAAAGAGACAGTGGCAAATTTGGAGATGATAGCAGTTTACCTCCTATTCTTACTGCTGTTTCCTCAAGAGATTGTACAAATGTTTAAGGAAACTGCTTGAAAGTTGACAAGTTTTGGTTATAATGCTAACTAGACCACAAAATTAAATTCTAGTAAGAGTTCTCTGATATATGTTATGAGCCAGTGTGTGTAAGCATATATGTTTCTCCATTATGTATATAATGAACATGTTATCTGTGTGTTTATAGTTCTCTCATTTAATTTTTACAGTAGAAAGACTAGTAGTATTTAAAGTACTATAAAATTTTCCCCAAAAGTCATAAATTTTTTCTATTTTGGATTTATCTAAGTCATATAAAAATTCCTTTTTATTGAAAATATGTTTAGTTATAATTCACATTTTAAATAGGTAATTACAGTTATGTGGCTCAAAACTTCAGTGCTACAAAAAGGTGAATGTTTATATGTCCTTGAAAGTAAGGACATTTGCTCCATTGTTTCACACATTTTCTCTGTTATTCTACATTTTCACAAACTTTGAGACCTCAGGATTTGAAAAATAAAACAAGTAGTTCTTCCCAGTGTTTAAATTTGCCATGTTGACTGTTAAATGAAATATAAACTTCTTAATGTAGTGTTTCAGGTTGTCTGTAACTCACCTAGTTTAATTTTCCAACTGGATCTTAGAAGGCCTATAGGCACTTTGTGTTAATTTGAATTTATATAAAGCCAAATTATATTAAAAAGTATTCACTTCAGATCCACTTCTTTGGGTGGCTTAAGCAAGCATTTCTCTTGACTAATGCAGTAATACAGAGTTATGTGAGCCTTGGTATAATGAACTTTTTTTTTTTTTTAAATAAGAGTACAAAAACGTATTAACAAACACACCAATTAGCATAAAAAATAGTACAATCACAACTAATCTATAGACAAGGTGACATGGTCTCAAGAGTGGTTATTGCTTTATCCATTGATATCTTCAAAGTGTAAATATATGAACCCATGTACAGACATGCAAATTTAGTCAGACAATTAATCCTCTCAACACCAGAAAAAACACAAAAACCAAAAATCCAAAGACAAAAAACAAAACAGGCAAACAACAACAACAACAACAACAAAAAACCACCAATAGTTGCTGCTTTGCATATTGATATCTTCGAAGTGTGTGTTCAGGATAACACATACAGACATGCAAGATTGATCAAATAACCCATCATCGATTATTCCTTAGCATTAAGTGATATAATACAATAGTAGAACCATGTTAGCCCTCCTGCATATATGTATATTCATATATACATACATACATTTTTGT
>PVLD010031725.1:0-15426 GCA_004027595.1 Dinomys branickii
GCATTGCTACTGTTGGGAATTTTATAGAAAAATAGTTATCATAAAAAAGAAGAAAGGGACAAACATTATAATGAAAATGGAATTCATAACATGTTTTCAAAATTATCAACTTTACCAGTAGCCAAAGTTTTTTAAATTGAACAACAATGAAATACATCTTACAACTTATCAACTATAAATTGACAGTAGGTAAATTAATTGGTGAAACCACATATTGGTAAAGATTTGGGAAA
This sequence comes from Dinomys branickii, assembly GCA_004027595.1. NCBI lineage: Eukaryota > Metazoa > Chordata > Mammalia > Rodentia > Dinomyidae > Dinomys > Dinomys branickii. The sequence goes on from PVLD010031725.1 coordinate 234, forward strand.
ACAGCTGCTTTTATTTCTGATTGGAGGGAGTATAGAGTAGGGCCTACTTGACCTACTGTAAACTGCAATTTCATGTATTACATACAGCCAGCCAGCATCATTTTTATAAATTCAACCTTTTCACACCTTTTTTAAGGAAACATGATGTGTATAGGAAACACATACTCTGAGCAAACTTCTTGTAGAGAATTTACACCGAAGATATGCACAGATAAGTACAAAAAGGTTGAAGCAATGCATATGCTCAGGGCTGTGTAGTTAAAGTTGACAAAAAGAAAGAACATAAGAATTCTACAGTAGGGGATTAGATGTGTGCCAGAGATTGTCTCACAGTACAGGGCACCACTTAATATGTTGGCCTTGCTGTGTGAACTCCTAGGTTTAAATCTTTGCTACACTTCACTAAGCTTTGTAAGTGTGAGTGGGATACTTAATCTCTTAACTTTGTCCGGCCTCAGCTGTCTCATCTACCAAAAGGAGATAACAATTCCACTTGATTTTATATTGTTTTAAGGATGATGCCCATTAGTTGTTAGTGCAAAGCCTCATGCACTGCATATGTACACTATGCCCATAGCCATGAGATGCTGGAGAAAAACCATGAATGAAAGATGCACAGGTGCATTCACTAAGATGTTTGGGAGAAGAACCATCAACAGTAGCTTAGCACTGGGGAACAGGATTTAGGTGAATGTTACTTTTTCAAAAACTCTTCTGTAGTATCTAAATTTCTTTACAATAATCACATTCTATCAGGAAAAAACACAACAAATTTTTTAATTTAGGGAGAAAAGCTGACATATGACATTGTTAAGATACACTATATTGAGACATGCCTCAGGGAAAATAACAATCACAGTAATCTTTCTCTTATATTTATCCTTTAAAAAATTGAACCCCATGAAGGGAAGGAGAAAAGGAAGAGAGGGATAGCTGTGTATGTATGTATATATATGTGCAGGATGGCGAACATGGTTGCACTATTGTCTCATGTTGCTTTATTGTAAGGAACAATCAATGATTAGTTGTTTAATCCATCTTGTATGTCTATTTGCATTATCCTGAACATACACTTTGAAGTTATCAATGTGTAATACAACAACCATTGTTAATCCCCTGCCACCTTATCTGTAATTCAGTTTTGTACTGTTCTTGTGCTACTTTGTGTCTGTTTGCTAATGTTTTTGTTCTTTTACTTTTAAAATAAAAAGAAATTGAACCCTAAGAGCATCATTGAATTAATCATGAATACCCAGTTATGGCAGGGAATGATAAACCTTATTTACTCTTTGTCTAGGACACAGACCCAGATTACATTTCCCCACTTCCTAGTCTCCGGTTCTGTCCTTGCTCCTTGTCTATGGCCATACCATGCTGAATGCGCCCCACCTCATCTGTTCTTGCTCCTCAATGGGACTAGATCATTCTTTCTCGATAATAAAATGTTACCAAAGAATATATTCCACCCAAATTAGTAGGTAGCTCAGAGGGAGGGTTGCAAGGTTGGAAGCTTTGGATTAAAGCAAAGAGAACCTTGGGAAGGAGACTGATCTTCAAGCACTGGGAAGGGATTGCTGTCATTTACAGGCTTCACTGGATGAGCCTCGGATGAGTGAGATAAAGCTATAGAGAAGAATAATCCAGCAATCTGGTTAATCCATACTCTAGAGTTGTGAACTAGGAGTTGACAGTGTTTGTGGGAGATGCCATGATGTGGAGCCACTTAACCAAGTGCTTAAAATCAGGAAATCTATTAAGGTTGAAGAACTAAATATATAGTTTCAAACCTCAGAATACCCCATGTGCACTAGTTTAAATTTAATATAATCTTCTTTATTCGTACAGACCAACTGAAAGTGAAGAATTCACATTGAGAGTTTAGGAAATTTCCTTTTAATATGCTAAATAGAATTTTAGCATTTACTCAAATTGTTTACTTGATGGAAAGCCTGAGAAGCCAAAGGCATAATCTCTTCACTTTCTGTTTCTTTTTACTATTTATTTATTAACTAAATTGACACACAAAATTGTAGTCAACATGTACCACATAATGTTTTGAAGTATATGTACATGTGGGCTGACCTTAGCCTAGCGGTTCCTTCCACTCGCCTTCCTAATCATGTGGCCTGGTGGCTGAAGTACACATACATGGCATTTGTAGAAAGACTATATTTAGCTAATTAACATAGCCATTGCCTTACAGTTCTCTTTGTCCTGAGAACACTTTACACCTCTTAGCATTTCTCAAGAATACAATGTATTGAATGTATTGTTAATATAGTTGCCATTTATAAAACAGATCTCTTTCACTTATTTTTCCTCCTAACTGAAGTTTGGGGTCCTTTGACTAACATCATCCTATTGTCTTCTTCCTGCCTGGCACAACCCCTTAAGTACTACTTTCTTCTATGCTCCTGAGAGATCTCCTTTTTATATTCCATATCCTAGTGAGAATAGGTGGCATTTGTCTTTGCTTGCCTGCCTTATTTCACCTTATATAAGGCCCTGCTGGTTCATCCATGATATTGAAAAAGACAGGATTTTCTACTTTGCATGGTGGAATAGCGTTGTATTGTGTACATATACCACATTTTCTTCATCCAATCATCCGCTACTGACACTTAGGTTGATTCCACATCTTGGCCATTGTGAATAGTGATGCAGTAAACCTGGTCAGGCTGCCATTTCTTTAGCACCCTGACTTACTTTCCTTTGGAGATATACCCAGGAGTAGGGTAGCTGGATCATATATGGTAGTTCTAGTTTTCATTGGGTTTCTTTTTGAGAAAATTCAGTATTGCCCTCCACACTGGCAGTAATAATTTCCATTCCCAACAGCAGTATATCAGAGTCCTATTCAACAAGTCTAAGATGACTCCCAGTATAGATCAAATTTAGAAATTGGATGGGAGAGGGAGTACTACTCCATGTCAAAGAGAAGCAGCAATTTGAATGGAGGACCTGTTCAGAGGTTAAAACCCAGTGCTGTCGAGGTAGTAGTTTTAAAACACATTCTGAAGTTCAGGGTGAAGCCTGGATGGAAACTTAAATGTCATTAATGAAAAATCCCTGTAATTCTCATGGAAAAGGAATTTATTTATGTGTTCGTAGTAGCAGTGGCAAATCCTTTAGCTACACATATGTTCAATAAATATATTTATTGATATTTATGTGTAATAAAAGCAAAAAAATGACTGCCAAGAAGGTTGTAGTACAACTGAAATACTGAAATCCTACTGGTGAATTACAAATTCTACAAAACTACATTTTGGTCAGACTACCTAGTAAACACAGAGGAATTACAGAAATGGTTATTTGATTTTACCAAGGCCTTTCTGATTATTAATATATCATTATTAATTATTGTAATTAATAATACTATTAATATTAATAATACGTTATTAATATTACCCTGAGCATATGTCATTGTTAATATTAATAATATATTATTATAATTATATTATTAATATATACATAATTCAGTATATATTAATGAAAACTGACCTTACAAACATGATATATTTTACAATAAGTAATGAAATGGTTTAATGTGTATGTGTATATATTTGCTCAAAGTGGAAATATAAAGACTAAAGAAACATGGAAAGATTTAAATTGATGTTCAAATATTATTTGTAATAATCATAATGATATGTGTATTAATAGATAAATCTGGAAATGTGTTAAAAACAGAAACTGTCAAAGTGCCATGGTTTTTTGTCTCCCCCTTTTTAAATGAAGTTGGTGCAAGAACAACTTTTTGGGTGAATGTTACTTTAAAAACAACTGTGCCTCACTGCACCTCACGTCCTTACACTGTCCCCATGCAGGGCGATGGCACTGACAGGGCTCCAGGCGCATCTGCAGTGGGAGGTCTGACTCGAGTGGCTGGAGATGAGACAATCACATTTTTTTAGGTATAAATTTGGTTTCATTGACACATTCACCACAGAAGAGGAAAAGACCACAATGTGTGAGGTTAGTATGAACAGGGTAAAGGACCTTTTCTTTTTAAGAAAAAGCACCAGTATTGCAAAGACTTTCCACTGTTCCACGCCCACCCTGAAAGCCCCATCTCTCCACAGGAAATGCGTTGACCACTGCAGGAATAAAAGAATCTGGTGAGGATGCCGATGATCACTCTCTCCTTGCAGAACTCAGCAAGACCCCAGCCATGAGACTTCTCCTCCTGGCCATCCTGGGTGCCTGCTGCCTCATCGCATGCACTGTGGAAGGTAAGTCCAGAAGCTGCTTCGGAGATGAGGAGCAGGAATGTGAGGCGGGTGGGCACCGAGCTTTGGGATTGACTTGAGTTTTGGCTGCAAGAAATTCCAGCCCCAAGCTGAGCCTCAAACTTCCCACATGCAGACAGGGAGTGGAATTTAATTCTAGGGCACTTGGTAGACTCCCAAAACAGAAAGAACTGGGTAGTATCTGGCTCTAACTCTTTCTAATTGAGTGATTTGGGGTAAATTTCCTGACCGTTTGGGCCTATGTTTATCAGTGCTTTGAAACTTTGCTTAGATTTTACCAAACCCTTAATATTATCAACTTTCCCAAGTTACTTTTTCCTTCTGCAATGTAAGATGGTTCTCTAAACTTCACAGTTTAATTTCTCTTGGCCCATTCCTTTGAGGAAAATCCTCCCTTTATACATTTCACATTTTCCATTAAAATGAGACTTTATTCATTCAGTCACACAATGCTTCCCCCATGAAAAGTTGCCCAAATTGTCCTCCAACATATTCTCATGTACTCTAGCGTGGTGACACTTACACTATTTGAAATCGTATCCTCTGTCTGCTTGTGTATTGCCCTGCCTCTAACTAGAAAATGTGCCCAAGGGTCTGTGACTGTCTTCATGAGTGCCTTCAGCACTAGGGTCACCACAGGCAGGGGATAAGTAGCCACAATAGAAATGAGTGAGTGTCACTGGGACATCAGCTCCCCATCACAGGGGTCTTGAAAATACAGGCACAGACAATGCCTTGCTATTTTGTCTCACCATGATGAGGTCTCTGAAGCTATGTGCTTGATCTAATTTTTTAAATTAGTGAAACCTTGACTAAGACTGTATGATGGACAGGAGACTGAGGACACCAATAAGAACCATCTCTTCCCAAAAGGAACAGTAGCCCTACATTCCTACACATGCTTACATGTAACCGGTGAATTGTTTTCCCTGAACTTAGTAATTGTTGACTTACAGTTCTCTTCATCTGTTTTGTTTAACCAGCAGTGGGGAGTGAAATCCCAGAAAGCAGTATCTGTGTGAGCCTAACAACCCACCGCCTGCCAGTGAGCAGAATCAAGACCTACACCATCAAGGAGGGCTCCATGAGGGCAGTGATGTGAGTGTCTCCCCGAGGCTGGGCTTGCCATAGAGAAACAGAGAACCATCAGGAGCGTGGAGGAAAGCCTCCACCTGAGGCTGAGACATCAGCTCCCCAGCAACAGGGAGCCTACAGCCCCCTGAGTTGTCCATATTTCTCATGGCTTTAGGTGCCCTTCCTAAGTAATGATCATTGCCAAAATTCAGCCTCCAAAAAGAATGTAAGTCTTCTCTTGTGACTTTGCCTAAGAGAAGAGCCTGGCTGGAAACCACATGAATACCGTACCCAGTTATGAGGCTGAGGCTTAGAGAAGGCTGCCCCAGGCCAGGACTTGCCCACAGAGCCAACGTGGGGTGGGAATGGGCAGAGGGCAGAGAGCGCAGTATCGTGCATGCTGTAGCCGTCAAAGGACTGTCATGCTTTCTCTAGATCTTCTTTTTACAAGGAGTAGTTCCCCTAATACATACTCATAGGCTTTACTCTAAGAAATTTAAGAAATCACCTTCAATCCAAAAAATAAGTATGTCTAAGTTTGAAAAGGAATAGGATATGTAATAACTGAATGAGAAGATTTTAACTGTCCAGTTTAATTATAACATTTTAACTGGTGGCAAAAAGAGTCTGTAAATTATGGGGGACAAAGGAGCAAGAATCTACCAAGACATTCCTCCTATATGTTAAAATGATGGCAGGAGAAAGGTGTTCATTAGTCTGTGAGTATTCAAAGATTATTTCTTTGGCTAATTTCTAGGTAAATCTTGTGCCTGATCGAAGTCTTTGCACTGGGCCTTTGAGAATGTGGCTAACGCCATCTATCTTTTCTTTGCATTGCAGTTTTATTACCAGACGTGGCCTCAAAGTCTGTGCTGACCCAGATACCAAGTGGGTGAAGGCAGCGGTCAAAAGTGTGGACAGCAAGTCCAGCACAAGAAACAGGGTCCAGGAGCCCAGCAGTCCGCCCACACAGCTATGACCCTGTCCCAGCAGAGAGTTTCCTGCACCCTGTCCCCTCTGTAGCTGGCCAGCTTATGTCCTTCCACAAGCTCATGGACTAATTAGGTTATACCCATCTTTTTATGAAAGTGCTACATGCATAAAATTATACTCTTGTATTTTTATTGTAATGTCTTTCATATTCATTTAGATGCCATAATTAATAAATATTTATCGTTAAAAATTATTCTGAGGACTATTCATTATATTGAGGGAATGGTGACATATCCCTGATGCCCTACTCATGACCTAACGGGGTCTCACTGTTCAATGGTATCCATGGAGGGAAAGGGCCTGGCCAGGGGTGATCAGAGATGAAAGCTACCTTCATCACTCTTAGGTCCCAGGTTGTAACAATTCTCTAAACTTGAGTTAAAGGTGACTTAAGATCTACATAGACTTGTCAACTTGTCCTCATAAGAAAGCGCTATTTGTAGAATGAGGAAGAAAATCATCCAGTTGTCGCTGCCTTCCTATTATGAGGGTCTACTACTCAAAAGTGGATTCACTCAAGTTTGATCTCTAGGAAATCTCTTCTTTCTTTTGATCTGCTATGCAAGAGGGGAGGGGAGAAGATGTCATTTCTTTCACTTCAGTTAGTTAAAGTTAGGCTTTGAGTGTTAAAATATATATATATATATATGTATATATAAATATATTTTCTGACAAAAATCAATGATTTTTGAGTTAGGCAATACCTTACCACCTTGTGATTGTTCCTGTATTGTCACTGTGCTAATTATCAAGGAAGCTAAGCTTTTAACACCCCTCAGACACAATCAAGTGTAATATTTCTTGATATAATCACAATGTATAGCACACTTCTAATTCAGTTCTCACTGGGTCACTCAACACCCCAAAGTCTTGCTCTCTTGTATTCTTGATAAATTGCTGATGTGTTTCATGTTCCTAGCTCTACTCTCCAAGCAGCTAAAGACACAAACCCTGTCCTATCTGACTCAGAGTACTAAGGACTGGCCTTCTCTTGATAGTTCCAACAGCAGAGGAATCCCAGCCACCGTCTACTCCTGAGGAGACACTCAGCAATATCAACAGCCTTCGGAGGGTGACTGAGGGGAGCTTGCAGGAATCACCTCACTTCCAGGCACATAGCTAGGGTGGATGCAATTCAAAAGTTACCCACTTGCCAAAAATGGGGCCACCAACCCCATCTCATTGCCATTTGTCCACAATAACTTTCAAAGATGTTCTAAAGAAAACAACCCCTCAATAAGTGATTCGAGAACTTCTGCTCTGTGACGGGGGGGGGGGGCAAGGAACAAAGTCGCAAAGGGTGAGTAAGGAGTTTCTTGACTGCTGTATGTGCTTCCCCTCCCCAAGTGCCTCCCTGACCCTAGGGGTTTGAATGAGATGATAATAATCCAATGTGTGCGAGGAGCAGGCCGCACAATACTGTAACTTTTTGGTAGTAAATACTTAGCTTTTATTAGGTAACCAGACCCATTTTCTTGCTTAGCAATGTTAGCTCACTTGTGAGCATTCACACCTCAATTTTGGCCACAACTGAGGCATAAGAACGTTAACTGACCTTCTTCAGATCCCTTGGTTGGCCAGAGGTAGAACTCAGATCTGAGCCCACGGAAGCACAGTCCCCAGTTCAGGCTGTCAAGAATCACGTCTTACTCCTTCCTTTCTTAAAAGCCAGGACTCTTCAGACCAAAACATTCATAAAGACTATGAAGAGACTACTCAGGCTGATGCAGTATCCCACTGCTGACTTCATTCATTCACTTGGTAAATGTGCACTGTGGGTCTATGTGCCAAAAGCTGGAGATGCAGCAATAAACAGAGAAAAAAATCCCTTCTTCGTTCTGGTGAAGCTCTCCCCTTCCCCTTTCCCCAGGACCTGACACCTTCCTTCCATCATTGCCTCGTTCACCCAGTACAGGTGTTCACTGTTTGCTGTGCTGGGGAATGCAGGGCTGAGCAGACCCCTGACCTTCAGGTCCTGACCCTCAGGGAGCTCACGCTGGGGCAGAAGCAAGCAGCAAGAGGATGCTGCAGCAGAATGGAAGATGGGAAATGATGGGGCTGCAGAGCGTTCGACACATGGAGCAAATCTGCACCGGTTTCATGTGTACCGAGGCTCAGGGCAGCTTCCCCTTGAAAACAACTGGAGGACTGAGTTTGAGTCACTTGGTCCGCATGTGCCCCAGGCAAAGGCAGGGAGCAGCACGTGTGGAGGCCTGCAGGTGAGAGACTGTGATGCATAAGGAAATGTGAGCTGTGACCGCAGGACAGGTGGGGCGGACAGCAGGGGCAGCGGGCGAGGGTCAGGCCGGAGACACAGAGGTCACGACCTGAAGGGCATTGCCTGCCACTTGGTTCAAAGGACATGGGACACAGCATCAGTTGCCGAGAGGAAATGAAGTACAGAGAACAAGAGCCACTTAGGAGGAGGTGCTGGGTACGGTGACCTTTGAACTTGGCCTGGCATGGAGCAACCCAGAGTCCCTCTTCCTGCTTAGTCAAGGAGCACAGCAGTCCCGTAGGTCTTCCCAGCTGGCAGTGTGGCCTGCTGTGCATGCCGAATGCCTTGGCCAACAACTCAGTTCACTAATTTCCTTGGATGCAGGGAGCCAAAGCTGGGGTGAGAGAAAAGATCATTTACGGGATTTCACTTGTGATTTACATGATTGATTGAACAGAGATCAGAACTGTGGGAACAAAATTGGGGCCACCTTCCAGAAGAAGTAGGAGGTTGGACTGAAGAGCAATGAAGGTGTATTAATGCAGTTCCCCAGATCCACTAACCATGCCTTTTCTGCTTTATTCAGTGTCCTGAGTATTTGCTGAGCAACTTCTGGGTTCAAGGACACAGGATCCACTCTGTATCAAAGCCACTCCCACTTGGATGTTCCCAAGGGCCCAGCTCAGGGCCCGGCTCCTCTGGGAGAACTTCCTGATGTCATCTGCCCACGGGAGATGACTATCATGTGCCTCTATGCTCACCTCTGTTACTGCTCATGTCACCATGAAATACCATTTTCTGTGCCTTTGCTTTCTGTCTCACGTAGCAGTTGAGGTAGGGGCTGTAAAAAGCAGCTAGCTGCTTGCCAGATTTACTTGATTTTCCTTGTGAGCACACACCTAGGCATTTCCGTCCCATCTTGTGGCCTGGGACAGACTTTGAATTTCCAGCTTGGGCTGATAAGAACCATGCATAAACAGTCATCCATGTACTTCCTTCTCTGGCTGACAAGAAAAAAACCCAGCACCACTGGAAATTTCAGAGCCTTTGTTAAAAATGACTCCTTCCAACCAAAAGCCACATAAGAAATGTCACAAAAATACATACAACTAAAGCCTTTTTGTGCAAAGGCATTGAGAATCAGGTTTTCATCTATTATGGCAAGTAGGGTCCTTAACAAAGATACATATCTCTAAGAAATAGTAGGAAAAATTGGATACATTTTAAATTATTTTTTTTAATCAAAAGTAGAGGTCATGTAAATAAGGTGGTAAAGTTAGTTAGAGAAAGAAATACCTGCTTTGTCATCAAAGAAAGTTCCGTGGAGCTGAGCATGGTGGTACACACTGTGATCTCAGTACTCTAGGAGGCTGAGGCAGGAAGTTGAAAGTTTGAGCAACTTTGTGAATCAGTGAAACTGTTTCAAAATAAAAATTTTTTTAAAAACAGCTGAGGATGTAGGTCAATGAAGGCACTAAATTCAATCCCTAGTACAAGAGAAAAAAAACAGGAAAATATTGGGAGAGAGATCTCCACATGGAGAGAACAATAACACCCACAGCTAAGATGTGGAAAGGATAAAAGTAGATTGATTGGAGCCTAACTTTTGTAATTCCTTCTTTTTTATTTTTATTCATACATATTTGCAGCACATAACAATTGCTTTCATTGTGGAGAGTTGGTACGTGTACATAACACACCTTAATTCTCTCTGCGTCTCCTTCTTCTCCCCTTCCTCTCCCCTCCCTCCATCTCTTGGTCCCCTTTACTGGCACCATACTGGAGACCTGTGCCTTTTTTACAAGACTGTCAGTGTCTATAGAGATAAGTTGGAAGGAGAGAGGAAAGTGTGTTTTCTTTTGTATCACGGCAGAAACAAAAATGGAAGCATCACTCCATATGGGGTATAGAACTAAGGAGATGACTTCCAGTGTGCTGCCTTTAAAGTCCATTACACTGAAATATTTATACTTGCTAAATTGCAAATACAAGGGATCATATCAATGCTACACTCATAACATTATTAATTTATGGGACATTTATAGCCCTGTATCTCCAGGAATCACAGGGAGTTCTTAAACAACAAATGACTTCAGCAGAAGTGAATGGACACAAACAGGACATCGAAACAGGAGAGTGGTTGGTTTGGTTCACAGTGTGGACCTCATCGAGCCTCTGTTGTTTACTTACTAGAATTTGAAGACAAGACAACACATCTCTTCCTCTGGGAGCTTCATCCAAGAGGGAGAAAGATGCTTTTAAAAGTAAAACTGAGGCACTTCTTTTAAAAACCAGGATTCTCAAAAAAATCCATACTGTTAATGAAAGACTTTGACACATTTGTAATGAAAGGCAGAATACACACACACACACACACACACACACTCATACCCTTGAATATGAATGAGCTGTGACCATGACAGACATGATCCTGTATGACTTTAGGGCCAGGAGATACAAGGCATGACAGCTTTTTCCTGGCTGTTCTCTACATGGTTACTCTCAGAACCCAGCCGTCACTGGAAAAGGACACACACGGAGATTGCAGTGAACAGGCGGTTAACATTCAGTGTCGACCACCAGATATGGGCGGCAAAAACCCTCCAATGGTTCAGGCCCAGCCTCCAGCTGGTGTCAATACTATAATACTCAGTTTGTTTACACCCTGTATTTAATTGGATCATGTGAGTGACATCCCACCAAGCTTTGCAGATGTAATTAGTTAAATTAAGAGCATACTACATAGGGTAAAAGGATCCTGTCATAGAACCTTTGGAAAAAGCTTGACCATATCAATATCTTGATTTCAGACTTTTAGCCTCTACCATAGTGCTAGCACAAATTTCTGTTATATTAAGCTATCTAATTTGTGGGACTTTATGACAGAAGTTCTAAGAAACCAACACATACCCGTCTGGCCAGAATTTAGTTATGTGGGCACACACATCTACAAGAAAGGCTGGGATTCTACACTGCCGGAAATGAAATAATAGTCACATTAAGTATCAATATTTTTAGCTATAAACTCTGATTACTTCTTCATACAGTGATTTTTATAATTTATTTTCTATAGAAAAGCCCAGAACAATAATCTTTTCTCTAACATGACTGATCAAAATTTGGTGCTGCAGGGGTAGGTATTTATATTTTAGAACAGTTCCTTCCTGCTTCACAACTGGTTACCATGTAAATTTCTAGAATTGTCGAACTTGTGGCAATTGTACCAATTTTGTTTTACATCCGAGTCATTTCACATGCATTTGCTGTTTATGGTGCTGCTCTAGGCTTATGGTTTATAAACAGAAAATATATTACATTCCATTTTGACAATTCCTATCAAAAGAGAAATAAAGTATGGTATATATATGGTTATATTTGCTGGTCTGTTGGGTGTGTTCCTGGCAGGAGATAATTTCCATTTTGACATGGTATCAGTGATTGAGTTCTCAGATTTACACTTTAGGTAACTGTGTCAATAAAATCCCTTGCTGCAGCCTTTGGGCTTATACAGTTCTGCCTTCTCTGTTTGGTCTTTTCTGATCGCACAGGACCACATCATGAGAAGCAGCAGTACCCTAGGAGATATTTCTACAGTGAAAGAACTATTAGTGACTTCCAGGAAGATGGCAACCAGGTGAGCAGCAAAGGAGCGATCCTCCTTGATAAACACCACCAGCTCGAGACAGACTTGGCGAGCGTGAATGCCGGGACCTTGGCTGGGAAGTTCAAACTGAACGTGTTTCTCTGAGCTGCCGGGGGAGACGCGGTACGGCGGCCCAAACTGCTGTGGCGAGACGCGGGAAAGCCCCAAACGCTGGGAACCAGAGACGCTCCGCGCGGGGAGGGGGCTTGGCTGGGTCCGAGCGCCCTGGGGGCACAGCCAGCTCGATCCCTCCCGCCTCCTGAACCGGCACAGCTTTCCAGCGACTCCCATCAGAAATCGGCATTTTAGCAGCAGCAACGCCCGGCAGTCTCAGATCTCGCGCGTATCGGGCAGGCGGCGCAGCCTAGGCCCTCAGCGGCCGGCGGTCCTTGGCCAGGGCGGCGGGAGCAGCATAGGAGCGGAGCATCCCGCTCCCTCCCCCAGACCCGGAGAGCGCGAGGAAACAAGTGGCTGCGAGCGGCGGATCGCGAGCATAGCACAAAAAACTGGCACCTTGGAACCTTCCTGCCTGCAGGGACTCCGAAAACGGGTGAGCTATCTGCGCTCGCAACCAGATCACCGAGTGGGGGAGGAGATCCATCCCTATACCTGCAGGGAACTCTGGGAAGGCGGGGGAGCGGTCTTACACACCTCACCCAGGTCACTCGGTAGGGAGTATCTAACCAATATCTGTACAGCCTCTTAAGCGGAACTCTCAGGAGAAAGCTTAAGGGACATTCCCCCAAAGAAAAGTCATTGGAGCAGCCTCTGCAGCAGACCTTTGCCTGCTGAACTGCCTGGGGAATCTATTGCTCAATATTTTGAATCTGATACCCAAAAATGGGAAGACAGAAGAACAAAATGCAGTCTCAGAACTCAACCCCAACCACAACAAGTTTTGAATGCAAGGATACAGGGGAACCAGGAAGCCACATACCTGCAAGTAATGAAACGATTGCATCCGAAATGAAACAACTCCAACAGGCCATAAAAGAGCTTAAAGCAGAAATAAGCCACATACCTGCAATTATCTCTCAGACAAAAAACGAGCTGAAAACACTGATGGAAGAAATGTTCTGTACACATAGAGAAGAGATAGACAAAAGACTAGAAGAAAATAGGAAACAAATGGAAACATTACAAGAGCAATTTAGGAATGAAGTACCAAGAATGAAACAGGTCCAAAGAGAATTCCAGGATTTGAAAACTTACACTGAAAGCATGCAAAACAGCTTAAATGAAACCGAAGATAGAATTTCAGAACTTGAAGACAGCATGGCAGCTTATGAGCGTGAAAGGAAGAATCTCATAATATCATCAAAGACACAAGAAAAGTCAATCCAACAGCTCCAAGATGAGGCAAAACGTAACAATATTTGAGTTGTAGGAGTGTGTGAAACAGCAGGAGACATCACAAACGATATAAAAAGAATATTTGCTGAAATAATAGCAGAAAATTTCCCAAACAAGCTAAAAGATACTGAAGTTCAGTTAATCAAGGCATATAGAACCCCAATGATCCATAACCCAAAGAAAAACACACACAGGCATATAATAGTCAAGATCCGAGATATCCAGCAAAAGAACACAATATTAAAAGCTGCTAAAGAAATGAAACAGATCACCTATAAAGGAAAGCCCATCAGAGTCACAGCAGACTTCTCAACGGAAACCATGAACTCAAGAAGAGCTTGGAGCAAGGTATTACGGATTCTGAGAAAAAACAACTTCCAACCCAGACTGATGTATCCTGCAAAACTATCCCTCAAATTCAATGGAGAAATAAAATATTTCCACGACAAAGAACAACTGAAGAACTTCATGAATGCCAAACCAGCATTCCAAACAGCACTAAAAGATATTCTACACAGAGAAAAAAGAGACCACAATTCCAAGAACAACATTGGAAACAACTCCCTAAACAGAACAAGCAAATAAACAGCAAATGAAGAAAAACATCAAATAAATAACATGACTAGAAAAAGCCAACATATAACCATGATAACCATTAATGTAAATGGCCTCAACTCAAAAGTCAAAAGGAAAAGATTGGAAGAATGGATTAAGGAGCACAATCCAATGATATGCTGTATACAGGAAACACATTTTACTCTAAAGGAAATCCACAGGTTGAAAGTTCAAGGTTGGAAAACAATTCTCCATGCAACAGGTCCCCAGAAAAAAGCAGGGGTAGCTATTATGTTTGCAAACAATGTAAACTTCAAACCAAAAACAATCAAAAGAGATAAAGAAGGCCACTACATACTAGTTAGGGGAAAGCTGCAAGAGGAAGAAGTAACAATCCTAAACATTTATGCACCAAACCATGGAGCACCTAACTTTACAAGTCAAATCTTGACAGACGTAAAAAATCAAACAACTAATAACACTATTGTAATAGGGGACCTAAACACCCCTCTGAGGCAAAGAGACAGGTCAACCGGACAGAAACTCAGCAAAGAAATAACAGACCTGAACCAAAAGTGTGAACAAATGGACTTAGTAGATGTATACAGAGTGTTCCACCCCACAACATCAGAATACACATTTTTCTCAGCTGCACATGAGTCTTTCTCCAAAATAGACCACATTCTAGCCCATAGAGCATATCTACCTGAATGCAAAAGAATTGAAATTATCCCACGCATACTATCGGACCACAGTGCAATAAAATTGGAAATTAATGAAAAAGAGAACTCCAAAAACCACATAAGCACGTGGAAATTAGACAACAACCTCCTGAATAACCAATGGGTCACACAAGAAGTTAAAGAAGAAATTAAAAATTACCTACAAATAAATGAAAACGCAATTACAACCTACCAGAATCTGTGGGATGCAATGAAAGCAGTCCTCAGAGGGAAATTTATAGCAATGAACTCATATACAAAGAAAATAGAAAGAGAGCAAATAAATAACCTAATGATACACCTCAAACTCTTAGAAAAAGAGCAACAAGCCAAACCAAGAGCCCAAAGAAGGGAGGAGATTATAAAACTCAGGGCAGAAATT
>PVLD010031726.1:0-15429 GCA_004027595.1 Dinomys branickii
CACTGGTGAAGGGTTCCCAGCCCTTGCCAGGAGTAGTAATCAGAGTATTTGCAAGTAGAAGGCAGGGGAGGGAAAAACCCTTTCTGTCCTAAATAACCTATTCCTGTCCTACCCCACTTGACTGAATAGAAAAAAAGTCTGCAATTATGGTGGCCGCCTTTTGGTTTATTTTAAAAATATAAGCTTTAGTAAGGTATAGTTTCCTATTTTCAGTTCAGGTTTTCTAGATTTGCCTTTGACTGCCTCATGTCAGGACCATGTCAAATCTTGGTTCAACCAGACGACCTGTATGTGATATTTTGGGGGAGAATAATTAGCAGAATTTGTGTATGGACAGGTTTTAGATGATATTAAGAAATTATCTCTACGTTTTGCAGGGATAGTAAAAGCACTGTGGTTATATTCTCAATACTTACCGAAATACTTAGTTGGAAAATATCAGAAAGGATTCGTTTTAATTTACTTTAGAAAAAAATGAGATGAAACAAACATGGTGAAATGTTTTTTAAAATATACAATCCAGTGACCCAAAGGATTTAAATGGCAAGATACATAGTTTCCAAAACAATTACTGTTTCTTAATACTGCCCCAGATTGACCGCTTGTTCCCCAGGAAATGCCTGGATTCCATTCTAGCCACTCTGAAACCGCTCTGAGGTATGAAAGAAAACTACAGTGAACGTTTGAATTAATTAATTCCATCAAAAGACACATTACCATTCTTGACCTCAGAATCCTCCTGCTTGCTTTGAACACGCTTATCCCATCATGCTTGCCACTTCCTACTGCAGTCCTGGAAGCCTCTTTCCTGAGTGTCTGCAGTTGTGCTGTCGTGGCTGATTCAATGTCCCAAATAGATTCAAAACACCATTATTGTCATTTTGGAGAAGAGCCAGAATTTGCACAGTGCCAGATGTGGTGAATAAAGTGAACAAAGACACATTCATGTTCTTACGACACTGCCCTTCAGTAGATGGCCCTCACCACATTTTTTAATCACACCTCATGAGGACACTCATGGGGAGGGAAGTAGGTTTCAAGCCAGGGGGAGCACTTTGAGGAGATGAATGACAGTGTGTCTTTTCTGTAATAATTTTTTAAATTTAAACGTTCACTGGATGTATTGGACACATCGCCATCATGTTTCCCTTGCTCTGCTTTACCGAGTGTCCTCAGGAATCTCTGTCCTCCCGAGCCCTGGCCCAGTGTTCCTGTCCTGGGAGCTCTTTGGTGGAGCATGACTGACATTTCCGAGAACTTCGGGTGCTCATTACATGTGCTTAGTCACACAGCACAGTTGCTCTTCCTCCTCCTTAAGGAGGCATTTCTCCTAGGTGGCCGGCATGCCCTATTGGGCCCGAGGGCCCCTGTCATCTGTAGTTTCAGCTGGTGGATGGTTCCCTTAACTGCCTGGGGGCATCAAGGCACTGCTTTGTGGGAGGGTATGATTGGGGAAGTGTCCTTTCCTGCCCTTTGACCCAGGCCCCAGAGTGACCCTGAAATACACAGCTGGGGACTGCGTGATCCAGGAAACAGTCTTGGCTGTGCATTCACATGAACTCCAGACTTGCTTCTTCATCACTGCAGTGGCTCATCCATTATCCCAAGGGTGACCTGGCACCACAACATGTTTATGGTGTCACCTCACACATAGCCAGATGGCGGGTGCACTCATGTCGGACATGTAGCACTCTATTTTAAAGGGTTCCACCGGGAACCGCTCTTCTCTTGTCCACTAGCCCCAGCAGTTATAGGTGGCTGTCCTGTCACTCAAGCTTGCAGAAGATTCCTCAGCTTGTCTGGCTGGGTCCATCCTGCACACCCAGCGTGAGTGTAGAGTTCCCCGCGACATGATCTACCAAAGCAGGGCTTTCGGCCTGCATCCTGGTGACTGGTTCTGCCAGGAGCTCAGGACTTGTGGGAGTTCACCAGAGAACATTTGCGTGTAGATAAAGTGCTGTACCACTAGTTTCGCCCCCAGTTCTTCTTCCTACAGGAAATGTTAAAGGATACTATTAACATTTTGAAAACAAAAATGTGGCAATCCTGGATGTTCACCTGTATGTCTCCCTTGATGGATAACCAACCACCAGCAGTGTATCTGTGACTTCTGAAGCCATGTTGTAGGTTGTCTAGAAATGGTGAGGATCCAGGCCATGGCTTCTGGCTCTGTAGGACTTTGAGGATGGCTGACATCTGTTGCTGGTGGCTTCTTTCTGTCTTTGATTAAGGAAGAGTTGCCTGAGATGCTTGTCTCACATTCATCTCCTCCCTGTGACAGAAGAATTACTCATTGTTCTGTTCTTCATTTATCATGCAGCTCACCGTGGCTTTTTGTTGTTATTCTTATGAAATTTTCCCTTGCTTTGGTTCTTTTAATTTATTTTTGATTCTGGTGAAATGCGTGAAATGGAAAACTTACCATTGTAGCCATTTATTTACTTTGTATTAGTCCATGTTTGCAGGGCATAATGCTCGCGGTCCTTGGCTGGCTTTGGTGCATACATACAGTTCATCTTCCCCTTTGCTCACATCTTTCCCTCCCCTCCGCATCTCTCAATTCCCCCCCCATTTGAGAAAGTATCTCCGTACTTCCTACAGTCTATCATTTATTTTGCTTTTTGTTTGTACTTTGAGTTTCTCATATAAGAGAAACCATGTGATATTTCAGCCTGTGTGTCTGATTTATCTCACTTAACATTATGGTCTCAAGATGCATCCATTGTCCTGCGAACAACTCAGAATTATCTTTATGGCAGTGTGTTTTAAAGTGATCTGTCCAGTATTGTACAAACAGCACCACTGTCTAGTTCTAAGACATTTTCACCACCTCAAGAGGGAAGTCCATACCCATGGAGGAATCACCTCCTGCCCAACCACGGGCAACTATGAGTCTGAGGATATTGCTATAGAGCCCTTTCCTGGTGGCTTCCTGCATCTGCTGATGACTTGTGTGTCCTTAGTAGTCCCACGAATGCCCCTCATTCAGCCTTCATTTTGCCTTCTAGCTCCATTTGCATGGGCCCTGTTTCCTTTGGTTTTGACTCTGTTTATTCTTCTACATGCATCCAGTTGTCAGCTTCTAAAGGACAGGAGTAGGTGCAGGTCTCCTGTGCTCAAAGGCACTGGGCATTATTTTTGCCTTTCGATTGCTGGACTAGTCTAGTAACAACTGGAAACTAAAGAACTAGGAGGTGGGGGTGCAGGTAGCTTGCTGGCAGAGCATTGCTTGGCATACACAGACCCCTGGTTCCACCTCCAGCAATAATACTCACCAAAAAAAGAAAGAGGTTGTGATTTTATTGCTCATCAGAGGTTCTTATTGAAATATAGGCACAATCAAGTTCACCTTAATAAAAAAGACGTACTATTTTTATACAATGGAGTATTACTCAGCTATAAAAAAAGGTAAACTAGAGGCTTTTATAGGTAAATGGGTGCAACCAGAGACCATACTTATTAGTGAAATCAGACTCACATGTGCAAACATCATATTTCCTCACTAGTATAAGAATCTTAAAGAGTAAATAAAAAGGTACAATAGATATTGTGAAAGGGAAAAGAAAGTGCTCAAATAGGATGGAGCAACTGGGATGAAGTTGGGGAGAGGAAAAAGAAAGAAGGAAGAGGTAAAATACGTATATATGTGTGTATGTGTATGTATATACACACACACACACACACACACACACACACAGAATAGCTAGGATAATTGTACTATTCATATCTGTTGGTTTATTAAGAAGAACTGTTAATGTGTAATTGTTTGATCAGTCTTTCATGCCTATATCTGGTTATATGTGCAACGATTTTGAAGATGACATTGTGTAGTATAATAACCATTGTTAATATCCTTTCACCATTTTTTAAAATTCTGTATCATTTTTGTTGCTCTCTATGCTGTTTTGTTTATGCATTTGTTTTTCTTATGTTTTTTTTTTAAGAATGAAAAAACTTATATGTGTGTATAAGGATAGCTGGAATAGGTATATTGCTGATGTTTGTAGTTTATTGAGAGGAACAGTCAAGGCTTAAAATTTTCTTTTTTCTTGACCAATTTTACATGCTTGAATTTGGTTATTAGAATAACTGATCTGAAAACTATATGCAGTATAAGAACCATTGTTGAACTCCTAGCATTTTGTGTGGTGAAGCTCTGCATCATTTCCAATATTTTATTTTAAATTATTTTTTTTACTTGTTACTGTCTTTGTTTGATCAATCTTACATTCTTATGTCTAACGAACTGAGCAACTTCACTGAAGATAACAGTATGTAATTTAGCAACCATTGTAAATTCCTATCAATTTGCCTTGAGGTCATGTATCATTTTTGTTGTTTTTGTGTTGTTTTGATTTTGTCTTTTTGTTATTTTGTCAGTTTTTTAATTTTTAAATTAAAAAATAGTTGAAAAAATTTTTAAATATTAGAAATAATATATCAAACAAAGAGGGTAAGGTTGAAGGGAGGGGATTGCTATATAGATATATAGGCTACAGAATACCAGTGGGATTAAGGCAGCCATGTTGAGTTTACTAATTTTCATTTAGCCTTCACAACAACTACGGGAAGTGGATTCTATTATTCTCCCCACTGAAATACAAAGATACAGTATGCAAAGGGAGACCTAGTGGCTGGCTTGAGGCAACACAGCTCTCATGTGGAAGAGTCAAACCTATGACTCCAGGCTGGGCATGGTAGTGTGTGCCTGTGATCCTAGCACTTGGGAGGCTGAGGCAGGAGGATTGCCATGAGCTTAAGGCAATCCTGAGCAACAGCCCTTGAAGAAGGAAACCCAGATGGCACATGTGTAAGTCTCCCAGGGCTGCTAGAGCAACATGGCCTGGTCCAACTGTAGACATCCATGCAGTGCCATTGCAGAGGCTAGAAGTCCAAGACACATTGAGTCAGATCCCCTCTGAGGGCTTCAAGGCTAGATGTGTTCCATTCTTCCTCCATTCTGTGTCGCTGAAGTCCTTGGTATTCCTTGGCTGTAGACTCCTGGCTTCAATTGCTGCCTTCACCTCCACATTTTCCCTGTATCAATCCTGTGTGTCCACAGTTCCTACAAGGAGCCTGGTCACTCTAATCCTCACCTGAATCCAGTGTGACTCATTTTAAGAACATCTGTAAAGTCACTGCAGTATTTCCAACGAAGGTCACATTCTTATTTCCTGGGAGCTGGAGCCCAAACACATCCTGGAGACACAGTTTAGCCCATGGTAACATGCACATCAGTTTCTCTCCACTGTGTGAGGCTCTTGGCCGCTGCCATAGCTGTGCCGCTTTGGCAGGTGGACAGCTGTCATTCTTCTGTACCAGTGTTGCGGTGATTATCAGCCACCAGCCCCCAGCCACCTTTGCAGCCCTAAGCACACTGCAGAGTGTGCTGGATAAAATCAGTGCTTCACGCATATTTTGGCATCTAATTACCAAGGAATATGTCATGGATTGTATTCATTTCCCCCAACATATACTCTTTAATTGTTCTCCAAAAGCTCTAGAAAAGTATAGGCTATTTTAAATAAACATATTTCACTGTATCCTTAGACAGAAATCTCAGTCTTTCTCTTTGTTTACAAACTGTTAAAGGTTTTGACTTCCTCCTGTCTTTCTTAATTTTTTACTTTCTGAATAAAAACAGTATTAATATATCCATTGTAAATTGCTGGCAGTTCAAGTCTAAATGTGTCTTTTTGCAGAATTATGTACTATCAAGTATGCTCACGTGTTGTTGCTCAGGATAAGAAAAGATGGCATAGTGGCTTTTGTCATTTAAAGCAGCCCAGTCGTTTTTAATGCTGTATTTAATTTTTAAAAGTTTAATGACATGAGAACTTGCTATGTCAGTGATGGAAAATGTGAAGGACAGGACAGTTCCGACGTGTTCTGAAAGGAAATGCATTTTAAGCATAAATGTTTGATTTTTAATCATTCATTAGGTAAAAATTGAAGCCCTTGTGTTGCCTTGATCCCTTGAGCACAGTTTCAGGGCACTTAATGGCATGAAGCAGCTGGACTGTGATATCACCGTAATCAGTATCACTGAAGAGCTGAATGTATAGCTCACTTCCTTCTAATTGGCCCATGTGGCCCAAAGACTGCCTAGGAAGTCTATGCGATCATCCTTTTTCTAAAATTGAGACCGAGTTCACATGACGGAAAATAAACCATGTGAAGGTGAACAATTCAGTGATGTTTAGTACATTTGCAGTATGGTAGAACCACTAATTCTGCCTAGTTCCGAAACATTTTCATGCACCCCCAAGGAAACATTGTCAGCCCTCATTTAACAATCAGAAAACATGCCTATAATCCTAGCACTGGGAAGGCTGAGGCAGAAGGATCACTGTGAGTGTGAGACCAGTCTGGGGCTGCATGGTTGGAGGCCAGACTGAAGTGCATAGCAAGACCCTCTCTCAAGCAAAGAAAGAATCAGAAAACAGGCAGGGAGATAATCGCCCTTTCCTGAGATTCTCTAACTGGGAGGTGATGGAATCCAGGCTGGAGCCTGAGCCCTGGGACTCAGTCTCACTCTACAAAAAGAGTAGGTCACAAAATGGATAATGACAAAAGCCACCGTGGTGTCTTTTCTTATCCTGAGCAACAACACGTGAGCATACTTGATAGTACATAATTCTGCAAAAAGACACATTTAGACTTGGACTGCCAGCAATTTACAGTGGATATATTAATACTGTTTTTATTCAGAAAGTAAAAAATTAAGAAAGACAGGAGGAAGTCAAAACCTTTAACCTAAACTTTTGGAAGATCCCTGCTTGTGAGCGAGCTGTCCCTTGTGTCCTGGGTAGTGGGGAGCACCAGGGAGCATTTGGGCTCTTCGACTTCATGTTCTTCAGTGAAAAGCAGGTGAAACATCTACTGGTGCTAAGACCTGGCAAGACTTATTCTTCCCTGGTGGAATAGGCCAAGCCCTTTCTTCCTTTGTCACACTTGCAAACAGTGCACTAGGCATCTGCTTCCATCAGCCATTTCCATTCACCTCTCAGAGGACACCAGCACCTTCACCAGGGCCGGACTAGGTTGTTGCAAAGGATGTGGGAGAGGGAGCACACTCTGAGTCATGCAAGTTGACGGTCTGGCTGTCTTGTGTCACCTAGTGTGGGACTTGCCTTGCCCTCCTCCAAGGTCGTGTTTGATTGTCGATACCTCTCATTCATGGCCTCTCTTTTAATGTCCTTCCTCCATGCAGCTCTAGTTTCCTCCTTACTTTTCACTCTTTATCCTGTTTCTCATTGATATGATTCCTCTCTGAGGTCCCTCCTTCTACCCACCCCCTAAATGCTTATAGTCTACCTTTGGCTTTTCCGCTTGCTCTACAAACAAGCCAGAGTCTACTCCTGTTCTTCTTTTTGTTGATGACTCTTATAGCTATGGATCTAATCCTGCTGCCTTTCCCACTGCAGCCTAGGTCACCGTATTTCCTGGTTGGCCTATAAAGACCAAATCTACTCTTTCTTAGAATCCTTGCTGATGTTACCTCCATTACTCCCAGAAGTGACATACTGTACAGGAACCCACCTTTAATCACAGTTATCTACAGTCAATCTCAGTCCGAAAATATTAAATGAAAAAATTCCAGAAATAATAATACATTTTAAACTGTGCTTATCCTGAGTAGCCTGATAAAATCTCATATTGCCCTGCTCCATCCCACCTATAATGAGAATCCACCCCTTTCCAGTGTATTCACACAGTATACACTACTCACCTGGCTAATCACGTAGCAGCTCTCTTGGTGTCTCAGTGATTGTGTTTTAGGAACTCAGCTTTACTCGATGATGGCCCCAAGACACATCAATAGGGATACTGGCAGTTTGGGTCTGCCAAAGAGAAGTGCTGCTTTGAAATGAAAAGGTGGAAGTTCTCGGCTTCATAAAGAAAGAGAAAGAATTTTGTACAGAAGTTGTTAAGATTTGTGGTAAGAACAAATCCCCTGTCATGAAACTATAAAAGAAAAAGATTTATGCCAGTGTTGCTGTTGTACTTCAAACAGCAGAAGTTATGAGCACGGTGCAAGACAAGTACTGAGTTAAGGTGGTAAGGTGTTAAACTGTAGATCTTGGCACTATTTGTGGTTTCAGGTACCCCCTGGGGGCCTGAGGACCTGTCCCTCATGGTTAAGGGAGAGCTACAAAATGGTCTCATGCTGTGGCTCTGCCCTAGGACCCCTATTGCTCTAGATTGTCTACAGGCAAAGGAGATGCTACAGATTAAATATCAGACTCCACAGTGTCTTTCCTACGGTGAGTTCCTCCATCTTGGTTGATTACATCTATAAGAAAACCTGGCGCCTCTTGATGAACTTATACCTTGGTTTTTCAGAGATAAAGGGTGATCACACAACCTAGAGAAATAACTGGACCTCCTAACCTCTACATCTGACTCTTACCCTGGCAGCAACATCAAAGGCTACTGCTCATTTCATACTCGAGCTCAGGGCTACCCAACAGAACTTTCTTCCATGATGGAAATGTTCAATATCTGTGCTGTCCAATATGGTGGCCACTAGTCCTCCATGGCTGTTGAGCACTTGAGATGGGGCTAGTGCAACTGAAGAGCTGAGTTTAATTTTTAAGTGACACAGTCACATGTAGCTGGAGACTAGCATGTGTTAGAGCAGTTCTGCCTCAGTACTTCTCAGACCTTAATGTGCATACAAAGTGCCTGGAAATCCTATTAGAAGGCAGCATCTGTTTTAATACATCCTCAACAAGACTTGTGCTTCTACATTCTAACTGGCTGTGAGGCAAAAGGCATGCTGCCGGGCCAGGGCACACACTCTGACGGGGGAAAGTTCAGTCCATCCAGACCAAGGATTGGGAACCCTGGCTCACATTAGTCACACCTAGGAGGGCTTACTCACCTACCTGGTGCCCAGGCCCTGCCCCAAACCAAGACCCAAGGGTGTAGCTCATGGTAATCTGGGCATTGGTGTGATTTCAGAGTTTGATGATTCTAATGTAAAATGAGCCTGGATTGAGATGCTGAAACAAGACTTATCCTAAGGGTATAGGGTTAAGAAAATGGAATCAACAAGTGGATACAGCCACTGGGAGTTCTGTGTGGTGCCCACTTATATTTTCAGTCTTGAACCTCAGGAAATCTCTGTGTACCCTTTCTCCCAAATCTGAAGCTGTCAGAGGGTAGGGCAGCTCTAACTTCTTTAAACACATTTGGGACTGCTAGACTTAGCTTCAAAATTGTAAAAGACATTGCTTTATTGCGAAGGACTGTTTTGACAGGGTGTCTTTTCTGATAAAATGCATGCAGATGCGATAATAAAGTGCTGTATACTTTGCGCACATATGGTCATTGTACAACTGAGTCCCTCTAAGGACTCCATCCAACCAACCACACCATTTTGGGCCCTCTGTCTTCTGTGTTTATGCACAACTCTTGATGCCTCCTTGAGAAGGTTATGGCTGCTTTCTGAGTTGTCTGTGCTGTAAGCCTCCAGACCATGAGGCCCTCCAAGGGCCACTGTCCTGTTTCTCTGTGCCTCTCCAATGTGGCTGCTGCCTGCGTTTCCTGGGAAACGGTCCTCAAAGAATCTTATGAAGGCGCATCCACGATGGTGGATATTTAAAAGGCTTCACAGATGGTCTGCCTTTGGTGCAAGCAGGAATGCTTGTCACTGTGCTAGAGCCTGGCATTGTCTTAGGCATGAGCCAAATACTGCATCAATGCATTGAGTACGTGAAAATGAATGTTAAATTTGACTTGTTAGTGAGAATCATGGCAGATGCCCCCATAGCCGAGGGATTAAGGTTAATGTCACACTAATACAGGGCAACACCAAGCAGCCCCAATACTGGTGCTGTAAAGGACATGGTGTCACTACTCACCTTTCCTTGCCAGGAGGCAGAACCTTCCCCCAGTCATGAGGAAACAGACAAACCCAGACTGTGGGCTTGCTGTACAGTGCATACCCAGTACTTTTCAAAGAGGCGAGATCAAGGAAGGACTAAGGAATTGTTACAGACTGAAGGAGACTAAGGAGGTGTGACAATAAACAGTGGTGTAAGATCTTGCAATAGAAAAGGGGCATTAGTGGGTAACTGGTGAAATCCAACTGAATTCTGTACATAGCAATAGAATCAGGTTAAATTTTTTTTTTTATTGAGGGTTGAATTGAGAATCTTCAGCGCTGAACTACATCCCCAATTTTTTTCTTATTTTTCATTTTGAGACAGAGTCTTACTAAATCACTGAGCATCCCAGGCTGGGCTTGAAGTTGGGATTCAGATCCTCCTGCCTCATCATCTCAAAGTACCAGGGTTACAGGCATGTACCGCCACACCTGGCTAATGCTTTAGTTTTAACAAATATAGTTTGTAGATGATGAAACAGAAGCAGAACCTACTTGTAAAAGATACTGGAACTCAGTGACATTTTTGTAACACTTCTGAAAATCTAAAGTTATTTCAAAACTAAAAAAAAGTTTAAAAAAGATCATTGAAATGTCACTGTGTTCTTAAAGGAGCATAAATACCTCTCAAGGGGGAGACTATTGGTTCAATATAGAAATTAAACTAGGTAACCATAGATAACTACAGAAACTAGATAACAAGTTGATGGGCCCATATATTTATCACAACTTCCCGTTATTGTTCTAACAGTTTCAATAAGTTATAATTTATGTACCACTTTAAAGGGGTGAATATTTGAGCTGCACATGGTGGTGCATGCCTGTAATCCTAGCACTTGGGAGGCTGAGGCAGGAGGATTGCTGCAAGTTCGAGACCAGCCTGGGCTGCAAAGTGAGCTCAAGGCCAGCCTGAACTGCATAGGGAGACCCTGTTGTAAAAAGATGAAGAAAAGAGGGTGAATATTTGAATATTCATAGGGTTGTATCACCAACAGCATGCTCTACTTTTAGGACATTTTGTCTCCCTAATAAAAAATGTCCCCACATTCATTTTCAGGTACTCACCCTCCCCTCCCATCCATAAGCAGCTCCAAGCAGCCCTTTATTTCCAACCTGTCTCTAAAGGTTTTCCTATTCGGGATGTTTGTCTTTAATGGTACCATGCACGATCTTTAGTGCCTGGCTCTCTTTACTTAGCATAACATTTTTGTTTGCAACAGGGTCTCACTATGTAGTTCAGCCTGACCCTCCACTCACTATGTAGCCCAGGGTAGCCTCGAACTTGTGACACTCCTCCTGCCTCAGCCTCCCGAGTGCTGTGATTACAGGTGTACATGACCACACTCAGCAGTTTTGTTTGGTGGTATGTGTGTGCCCGTGTGCTTAACATAGTGTTTTTGAGGCTTATCCACATTACAGCCTGGATCTGTACATTATTCCTTTCTGTAGCCCACTATCCCCCTGTGTGGAAATGTACATACCACACTGTCCATTCACAAGTTGGTGGCCACCTAATGTCTTTGGACCCTAAGAGCGATGGCTTTTGCTCTTAGAGTGCACCCCCTCAATGTTCCTTAGCTTCTCGGATGGGTGTGTGTACCATGTCAGTGCCCGTACAGTGTGCTTTACTCATGTACACTGTTAACCACTTTGGAATGTCCTTAGAATTAAGAAATGCCCCAGGGTCTCAGAAAGGGGGAGAATGTGGATTATGTTATATGCAAGTCAGTAATTGCTGCTTCTGGGAGCCATGCACTGAATTGCTTTATTGAATAAGTGTGAGAAAGGAAAGACACTAGTTGTCCAAGAATGCTGTTGCCAAACTTGGGGGAAACAGAATCTTTTCTGTGGAAACAGCATACATTGCTTTCTGTGCCATGGAATTTCCCCTTGTTTGACCCAAGGGGTAAAGGAAAACTCTTATGCAACTATCACATTTTAAAAGTTAATCTCTCCAAAGTGGGCTGGGTAATAGCTAACAGCAGACAGTTTTATCTAAGAAAAGATGACTAAGTTCCCACATTTGGCTTTTAGTGAGAGCTGATTTGCATATCTAATTCATGTTCTATTAGCAGAGTTATGGGAAATAAAGAAAATGGAATAAAAACCCAAGTCTTGTTCGGATCAGAGTTAAAAGTCCTATAGCACTATTTAGTTACTCGGAAACAGAGTACAGCTGAGTATGGCAAGACACACCTATAATCTCAGCACTCTGGGAGGCTGAAGCAAGAGGATCTCAAGTTTGAGCCTAGCTTGGGCAACTTACCAAGTGAAAAAAAAGAAAAAAAGACAGAGGATATAGCTCAGTGTGAGGCCCTGGGTTCAGTCCCCAGTGCCACCAAAAGGGAGGAGGTGTAGAATCTAAGGACTACTTAGTAATAGTGGAGTTGATTCTTCCAGGTCATGGGGTCTTTTGGTGACAGAGCTGCATGCCTTCTGGCCTTGTGACCACTGAGTTCACACCCTGCACTCCGAAGACTTCAGAAGCCCACCTTCCTGCCTTTGTCCGCCGCTGTCCTTGTTCGCCTTCTCCTTCATGTTGCTCTGTAGTTCGTGTAGGCAGTGTGGGCACGGTGAGTTTCGAAGCTGCTCCACTTCTTGAGTTTCCCTCTTGCTTTCTGGAGGCTCCTTGGTGAGCACCTCACCCCAACATCATTTCTAAGATCCATACCATCTGCTAACACAGGTTTCTTTCAAATCTTTCTCCCTGAAAACAAATCTGCCTTTTGGGGATCAGTTCTAGGTCCTATGTGCCCTGGTTTCAGTGCTGTGGTCCTATGGGCTTCCCTGGGTCAGGACATTGCCCTGCCTTTTCTTGCAGAGATGGGCACCGAGTCTTCCCCATCTACTGGGCTGCTTGCTCACTGATTTCCCATGGTTCTTTGTACTGCAAAACAGGGAATCAGGCAATGGCTCAGCTTTTCACTACTTGTTCAATTATTTATTTGCTTCTCAGTCTTTGGGACTGAACTCAGGGCCTTTGCACTGAGCTACATCCCCAGCCCTTTTTCTAGTTTTTACCTTGAGACAGGGTCCTGCTAAGTTGCAAGATTGGCCAGGCGTGGTTTGCACTGGGGATCCTCCTACCTCAGCCTCCCACAGTGCTGGGATTATACGGATAAACCACCACACTGGACTTCTGTAGCCCCAATTTGTAGTGACTGTTCCTCTTGTCATCAGTAACTTCTCACTGCTTTCCAGAACGAAATGGTTCACCATTTTCTATCATTTCTTATCATTTTGGGATATACTACAATAAGATGCCATAAAGAGTTGGTATAGTAAAAATGCTCATTGGGCTATCACATATGGAACTGCAACATGGGAATTTCTCTCTGGTTTCTTTCACCATTGCACTGGAAACTTGAAAAGGGATGAGGATGGACCAAAGGGAAATTATTTCTTTGTTGTTTTGCCAAAGCCCTCGTCCCTTTCCTTTTAAAAGGCCACATATCCTGGAGTTTTGAAACCCGCTATAATGATCACAAGGCAGCTCTTTCTCTGGGAAAAAGTGAGTGAATTTCCCATTAGGGCGTCGTGGTTAAAATAACCTGCCAGTGCTGGGACCAAATGCAAGCAGAAAGTGTGTTCAAAAGCCACATTCACTCAGGAGGGAGAAAGGACAACCTTTCTCATAATGAATGCTCAGACGTGGCCAGCATGGGAAAAGCTCACACAATTGCCAGCTTGGCATCTGAGTAACTACTACCAGCTTGCTTTTGCTTGTTGTGTTCCAGCTTTTGTGGTTTTCTCTGAGGCTGAAGCCCTGGTGTCTTCAAGCAAAGTTTCCACTAAGTCTGACTGTCTCCTTTCCAAAGCCCTCTGGTCTGGCTTTGTGAGCTCCTGTGTGTCTAGGAGATAGAAGCAGTCACCGTGACCTCGGAGACTACAGAGGAGCCCAGTAAATTGTGACTTCCAGTGGCTGTAGCACATAGACAGGACATCTGTTCTACCTAGAGATGAGATGGACTAGGACTGTGTGAAATTATCTGTCTTCTGCCACTTAGGTTTCAAAGGTTGGCCCTCAAGGATGTGCTGGGGAAGTTAATTATGTAACATGTAAGTAAAAATGGTCAAGATCCTTTATCATGAGAGCAGAACAGAGAAGCCTGCTATTCCTGAAGATTGTTCACAGCCTAAACAAGATACAAAATAGAGTACTGACAGAGGGGAGGGGAGGTTGGTTTAAGACTATATTGCCTTCTACGATTTTCTGTTGCTTTCTGTGATTTTTAAAATTTTTTTGGCATTGGGGATTGAACCCAGGGCCTTCACACTGAGGTACGTGCCTAGCCCTTCTTATTTTATGAGATAGGCTTTCACTTACTTTCCTGGGCAGGACTCAGCAACCCTCTTATCTCAACCTCCTAGAGCAGTGATGGGGAATCTTTTAGAGCTTTCAATCTTTTAGAGCTTTAGATATAAACACCCCACTGTGGCACACGTGCCATAGGTTCACCACCAATGATGTAGACTATTGGGATTAGAAGTGTGTGCTGCTGCATGTGGCTGACTATGCTAATTTAAAGTGTACTTCCACAAACTAAATCAGAAGTGAAAGAGGTTTTTCTTTGGGGAGGCGATATTCACAATATTTTCTCATTAAATTGTCTGCATGAGCTGTACAGGGTCCAGTCATTCCTCAGGATTTGGCTGGACTTATCCCAGAGTGCCCTCAGATATTAAAAGCCATGATGCTCAGGTGCCTGGTGGAGCACAGTGGAGCATGTGCTGTCACCTAGGCACGTCCTTCTGTACTTTAAACCATCTTAGATACCTTAGAGCTAATACAACGTAAGTGCTATGGGAATAGTTGTTAGAGCTCACTGTTGAGGGAGTAGCAGAAACCAGAGACTAGTCTGTGTGTGTGCAGCACAGTTTTTGAATATTTTCCAGCCTGGATGGGTGGAATCTGTGGATGCAAAACTGCCCAGTTCCCAGATCCAGCTGTCTTTTTTACTGCTAGTGCTTTATATCATTCCTACTGCCCACCTGCCCACCGTGTTACTCTTACTTAATGTTAGGAAAACAGTGGCTGCAGTTTAAAGCAGAAACTGCATTGATTTTGAAGATGCTGCCAAGGCCCAAACTGCACAGTGTGCTGCTGTCTCCTTCAGAAGAAACATCCCCGGGCTCCAGTGGGTTCGTGGTGAGTGTGGTTGACTGTCACATGCTTGAGCAGGTGACCCCAGGGAGACAGAGAGAGCTGCTGATGACTCCCCTGAGAAGCTTTTTAGCTCCTAAATATCAAGATCATTTGATAGACTTTGTAGTTTTGACTGTGCAGTTTTGGCAGGACTTCTGCCACAGACACATGCAACCACACACAGATGCACACACAGATGCACACACACATACACCCCTGCCCTACACATGACCCTCCTATGCTGTGCTAAGCCCGGTGGACTGGACTGCTGCTTCCCCTGTTCCTGTTCCTGCCCCTGCCCCTGGAAAAGCACCTACAGCAGTGGAAGCAGACTTGCCCATAGTTGATCAGGGCTTCAGAATGTGAAGCCCATGTTTGCCTTTATTTTTCA
>PVLD010031727.1:0-15427 GCA_004027595.1 Dinomys branickii
TTAACTGTCTGACTAAATTTGCATGTCTGTATATGGGTTCATACATTTACAATTCGAAGATATCAATGGATAAAGCAATAACCACTGTTGAGACCATATCACCTTGTCTGTAGATTGGTTGTGATTGTACTATTTTTTATGATGGTTGGTGTCTGTTTGTCAATATGTTTTTGTACTTTTATGTTTTTAAAATAAAAAAAAAACAAGTAAAAGGGAGGAAGGAAAAGATAGAAGATATGACAGGAGAGAGAAAGAAAAAAGAATATGTAACAAAATAAGAGATAAACAAAGAAAGGAAAAGTCCAGTTAAAGACTCTTAAAACATATAAATTAGAAACTACACCAAAAAACCATTAGTGAGGGAAAACAAGAAAACCACATAAAAGACGACAGAAATGAAGGGATTAACAAAACGAGCATCACTCTTTGTGGAGCTATTTGAAGCAGAGACATCTCTTTCCCAGACATCTACTATGGGACTCTCTCTGTTATTAAAGAGTTCCTATGGGTGGTGCCTTTTCTCAGAGCCTATTCCAGTAGACAGGAAGATGCTGGGAAGTCTGCTGGCTGGGCTCCATCCACCCCTGTCAACAGGAAACCCCTGACACAAAGTTCACAGATTCACTCAGTATCTTAGGTTTGCGGGTGTGGAGTGTGTAGCAGAAACACACAGAGAGCTTGAGTTGAACACACCCACCCATCCTCTAACCTGTAGACTGATCTGAACTGTGGGCCCTAACTTCTGGTGCTCCCAGATCAGTGTGCTCAGAGATGTGGATGGTGGGTGTCCAATAGCAGGGCCACGTGCTCTATGCATCTGGGGAAGGCAGCATAGGGAGGAGACAGCTGGGCCAGAGCCTTCTGCACCACAGTGAGAAGCCACAGAACCAACTCTCGCCGGTCCTGCTATAGTGCTCCTGGGCCCAGACCCCTGTGGCTCCACAATCAGTTGGTCACCCCCTGACATAAAGCTCGAACCACAGGTTTTTTAAGCTTAGCAACTGTGGGCTTCAGGTTTCCTCTTCTGCCCAGCAGACTGCACTTCCTGCCACCTGCCATCTGGAGAGCGAGCACATACTCCAGCCAGTAATGGCTGGCATTTGCTTTCTCGGTGGAGCCTGCTCGCACCACCAGGGTTCTGAACTGTGCTGTGCCACAACCACTACTTTCCTGGGCCCAAACTGAGTCTAGGGTGGACACCTCTGCATCTCCCCACCCATCCTGTGAATGCAGGAGTCTGGCATTGGTTCCTGTGAGACCACACTTTCCTCCTTTCCCAGTTACCTTCCTTCTCTCTCCTTTTTTCATTAACCAGGTAATCCTACCTTTACTAATGATAATTTTATCTCCTTTCAAAGCTTTTCATTATTGCTGCTTTGAGACACAGCCTTGAATGACTCTTCCCCACACAGGATGATTGCCTGGCCCACCTCTATCTCTCTGTTCTCACCCTTAAACTCTCCATTTGCTCGGCTCTCAACTGTTGATCCTTTTGTCTAGATCTTTACATAATTCAAGCTCAACATGTCCACAATTTTGCTGTGTTCTCCTGCACTTCTGACCGGGTCCTTCTTTGTCTCCTGACCTAGTGATAATTCACTTCCCTAAGAATTCAAATACTGTGTTTTCTTGTCTTTCCTCCTAATCTTACATATCCCAGTGTGTCAGCAGGGACAGCCCTTTTACCACATAAATATCACGTACACCCCTCCATTTCCCCACACCATCTTAGTACTGCAGCGTGGCCAGCCAGGCATCAGTCCTCCCCTGGAGAGCTACATTGCCCATGAGTCTATGTTTCTGACTTCAGGATTATTTATTCCTGTGGCTTGTTTACATGGCAGCAAGATTGTATCTCTAAAATACATGCTTTAATTCTTTTTTAAATGTTTTTAGGTTTTATTTTTATTAGTACATGTTTGCAGCATTTAATGTTTACATTTCTCAGGACAAACCATTATAAGCACATAACACATGTTAATTCTATTTTCACGTCTGCCAGAATGTGGACTACATTGTATTTGTAGCTGGATTTCAATCTCATGCATATTAGCTGTGTGACAGCTTCTGAATTTCAGTTCTACCTCCCTCACAGTTTGAGTGTGAAAACCCAAGTAGACATACATGTGAGGGATGTGAGCTGGGACAGAGTACACATTAGTCAATTATATATTACTGACTTGCAGTTTTGTATGAACTCCTATGACTCATAGAATAATTTCCAAAATCCTTCTTGTAGACAAGTTTTGTCTTCTCAGAACTGATGTGTTGAAATCCTAGCCTCCAAAGGGAGAATTTTAGTAGGTAAGATCTTTCATAGGTAATGAGGGTATAAGGCAAGTGTCCTCAAAGGTGATATTAATGCCGTTATAAAAGAGGCACAGATGGTCTCTTTTCTCTCTGCTCTCTAGTATGTGAGGATCTCCCCCAAACAGAAAGAGCTCCCTTACCAGAGCTGGCCATGCTGGCAGCTGGTGGTGGGCTCCCAGTCTCCAGGACTCTCAGACATAAACTCCCGTTGTTTCAGCCTATGGTATCCGGTTACGGCAGTCTAGACTCACTGGGCCAGTCCTGAAGATGACTGAGACCCTGCCGGTTGTGACTGCTTACTCTCCACTTTTTCCTCATTTGATTCTGAAGCTCTGTCAGGGTACAGTCAAGAAACAGATCTCCCCAGCCCTTGGCTTTTTTATTTTGCATTTTATGGATTTCTCTGGACACCATCCATCCCTCACTCTCCTTCCATTTATGTCACCCACATTTTCATCAGGGGTTAGAGGAGCCCTCCTCCAGGCCATCTCTGCATTCCCAAGATCTTCCTATGCACTCTGAGCATGTCCCACCTTGCAGAGAATGCATTACTCCGGGTTTGTATGATACCTTTTCTGGTCTCTATTACTCTGCAGTCAATAAACTCCTTGGGAGGCAGAGGCTGTGTCAATCACTGGCCTTCATTTTTGCCTGCAGTGCATAGTAATATCTCCCCAAGATGAATCCTATACGAATAAAAATACCAGTTCGCTTCTCTTCTCCATGTGAGGTACTGTATTCATTTAATAAATGAGGACTCTGGGGGTCAGGGGAATAACTAGGTCAGCAATAAATGATGCAAGAGTTTGTCTCAGCAGGCAGGCAGCTTGTCCGTATACTGGATGACTCTTTGGAAAGGAGTATTGATTATTGGTAAAACAATCAATTTGTTACCATGTTATGGGGTATTAATGGTGTATCTCTGAAAATGGAATTTCATGTCAATAGCACAACTAAGTTTTGCATAAACCAGTAACACAATTATGTAGGAAGCTGAAGGTAACCTGTAAATGTATGAAATTGAAAAAAAGGACTCTTCAGTGGGCTTCTAAATGCCACCAAATCAGCTCTGCACATATTTGAGTCAGCTCTGCATTATTGTAACAAAATGCCTGGGTTGCCTTAAAAGAGGAAGGTGCAGTGTGGCTCAGGCCTTTGGCCTGAGTGCATTGTTAGTTGGCCCCTGGCTTCTGGAGCAGTGGCAGTGCAGAACAGCATGGTCCACAAATGTGGCTAGGAATCCAGCTCAGCTCATGGCAGCTGGGAAGCAAAGAGAAACCGGAAGAAATGGGTTTTCAAACCTCTTATAGGGCACACTCCTGATGACCTAGGTTCCTTCTACTGCACCCCACATCCTAAAGGTTCAGCCACTTCCCAATGCACCCCTGGTTGAGGCCAAACATGGGCCTTTGGGAAACAATTATCCAAACCCAGCATTGTATAAACATGAACAGAGTCAGCCACATGGGCTACACAGCCACCGAAGTAACCACTGTTAATGTCAGTTAAAACAATGTGAGAGGCAGCTACTGCTTTTTCAGCACATTGAGTAACATATACGCAGAACATACACCCATTTCACAGATCCCAAACCATCCACATACCCAATATGAAAAGGGAAGTTGTGCAAGGCCCAGGGTTGGGTGCACCACAACACCAAAAAAGAGCTGACTGCTTTCCTCAGAAGCTTTGCCATTTCAACACAGCCTTCAGGACTCAGAAAATGTGCAGAGAGTCCGCAGATTGCGAAGGAGTGAAGTGTGACGCGAGGGAGCCTGACCGACCGCATCTGGATGCAGAACTGGAGACTCCACCAGACACGCTGCACACCTTGCAGGCTGGAAGAAGGTGAGTGCGGGAGGTGCTCTCCCAGGCTTCGGGGCTGCTGGGTTTCCATGGCTGGTCCTAGCACACTTGGGAATCGAACGAGAGCGAGTAAAGCCACCTCCATGCCCCAAGCTGGTATCTTGGGTTAGGAGGGGTTGAGTGCACCTCTGAAAGTGCACATGGAATATCTGAGGGACAGTCTTTGGTACAAAGGCTGGAGCCACAAAAGGCAAGGTCAAAGGCCAGAGCTGGGAACTGTCCATAGTTGTTTTAGTTACCTTTGGTCTCTAAATCCGCAGGCTATCAAACAAATGGAAGCAGTATCTCAGACTTTTGACTAATTGTTTCATGCATGCTCTGTATATCCTTTCTTCTGTGTACTTTATTCCTTGTCACTGATTTGTTATTTTTATAATTCAACATTTAGGAAAAGATCTATCCATCAGCAGCATAATTTGATGGGAAGGAGGTAAAGTCGGGCTTTTTGTTCTAAGGCACTTGAGACAGGCCATACCTTTAGGACCATTCTTTGGCCAGCCAAGTCAGGAACAGAAGTTTTCATGAGGATGCCCACTAACGGAAGTCACCAGGAAGACACTTAGCATTGTAGGAACGAGGGCGAAGCTTGGAGGAATTGTGCTGATAAGTTCTTTCCTCGGGTGAGATGCAAGAAATTCAGAGAAGAGAAATAACTTACCCAGTGTAGTGGCCTTTGCTCATTACGAGGAAATCAGACGATCTTTTTCTGTGCCCTGCTTGGAAGTTTGCATTGCGGAAATCTCCCTCCCTCTTTGTGGCCTCCTGTCTACTATAAAATGGATTAATGCAACAAATTCGACTTTTCCAGGAGATGGTTTCTCTTCCACTCCTGTTCTCTCTACTTCTCAGAATTTTGTTCCCAAGATAACAGCTAGTGAATTCATCCCCAAGTCTATAAATAACTTCTGTTTTACTCCTCAGGAATCCTCTGTTGTTTGGTAAGTACCTTCTAAAAACTGTGGCCGTGGTGTGCTGTTTTGACTCTGTCTCTGTAATTCCACACACTTTTCCTGATGTAGTCTTCACTCTCATTAATCATTTCCTCTGATTTAAAGGAATTTTAGTCATTTTCTAGTGTTGTAAGTAACTGGGGTTACATATCTATCTCTCCAAACTGTTTTTGGAAATTTTCCAGGTGAAAAGAGAATAAACACTAAATTAGTTTAGTTTTGTTTAATTTGCATTTCTAACTACTTTAAATTCATTTGTGTTATTCTTTGTTATTATATTTCTCTAAATTTTGAATCATTCACTTTTATTTTATGATGTATCATGTTTTTACATACAGCTTTGCACATCATTCAATATATATGTTACTAAAATTGATGTTTGAAGTGATTAATATATCATTTTATTTTTCTTCTATATTTCCCTGAAGTTAACCTTCCCTCATTTGACTTCCTTTGTATTAACCCACAGTTTTTGATACCTGTCTAACAATGTGATTCTCTTGATAAATTAAGAGTGTCTCAGAGTGTCATATTCCCTTCTTGTCATTCCCAGGACCTCGCCTTCCTTTGGGTTTCTTAGTCTGCTGTCACAGCAACCATGCAGGGAGCGGAACCCCACTCAGCGGATGCCAGCACTGCTCTGCAGCAGCCGGGGCAGCCTGCTGCTCTACACTCATTTCCGCAGGGACGGGTGGCAGAGAAGTTCTTGAGAGGGGAACCCAAAGTCCTTGGGGTAAATCACTTGCAGATTTGAGAGGAAAGCAGTGGTGTTATGAACTTTTGCTTCACTGCCCTAGTGCCAAATTCCTACCCCTCTGGCCTTGGGACACATCAACCCGTAGAAAATCACCAGTATTTGATGCTCAGGCTTCACCACTGGAAAATGATATTATGGTGTACCCCATCGTGCGTCTGGTTTACTCATATTTAAAATACAGCGACTTCAGATCTATTTTAGGTTGCTGGTCATTCTGTGTAAAAAAACAGGAATAGAAAAGGCTCTGTGTTCACGGGCATATGCCCCTCCCGTGCCTGCCTAGGGCTGAGGATCTGCATCGTTCCTATTTCCCTGGAACTATTTCATAACCTGCTCCTCAGAGGACAGAATGTCTTCCTTTCCTCAAGCCCTTCTCTCTGGATCTGTGGTCACTGTGGCTAAATGTGAAGGAGACTTTAGAAAGAAAATTACATCAGAGAAGAAGAAAGTACTGTGATGACTGGGGTTAATCCCTATCCTGAATATGAAATCAGCAGGGGAAAAAAATCCTTGTAGGCACATTACATGCTTCAATTTTCCAGTATTCTAATTTCATTTTGAAAATTATTATTATTTATGACATATGTGATATGTCAGCATACATTAGAGTTAATTTAATTTTAAACATATTAGCATATATTTATTTAGTGCAGCAAATATTGAAGAACAGAGTTGTTCATAGCATTCTTCTATTATCTGTTCGTGTCTTATGGGATCTATAGTCCCCCGCCCCACCCCAGGACATTATGTCCTTGATGTTCTTTTCCTAATTTTCCTGGTTAGAGTCTTATTGTTTCATTTATATTTTTATTTTTGTTTATATATTTATTAAGCCATATGTAACCCAGGCTGACCACGCACTGCTGGTGATGCCCTTGCTTCAGCCTCCTAAATGCTGCGATTATGGGAGTATGCTACTATGCCTGGCTGATTTTCCTTTCAAAAACAGTTTGTAGTTTTAGTTGTATTAATATTGTGCAGTGATTTTCTATTTTCAATTCATTGGTTTTTGATATAAAATTTTATATTTGTTCCTTGCTTACTTTGAAATGAATTTCTCTTCTTTTTCTAGTGTCTTAAGTTGGAAACTTAGGTGGCTGATTTTTAGTTCTTTCTTATTGCCTAATATGTGCTTCGGTGCTTCCGAGCACTACTTTTGCTATATCTCAGAATTTTATAAATTATTTTCTTTTATTTGACTCTATCATGTCTCAGTCTTTTGGCTAAGATCAAGTGCATTTCATATAGATCATTTTTCATGCCCCTGGAAATACCAGCCTCTCCCACCTTGGACTCTGTCACTACAGTCGTGTTCTCAGTCCCCACACCCTGTGAGTGCCTTATTTGTACTACTTTACCTCTTGTGTGTATATCTTTTCTTCATCTTATTGCTCCTTGTTAGAATTAATGCTTCCTAAATCCTGACTGATTCCTCTCTGAGCAGTTGACAAAGGAGTGAAACAGCACCATGGGCTAAAAGTACCTCTGGGCAGGTTTTAGCAAACTCTTTGCAGCTTTAAAATTATTAGGGTAGTGGCGTATCTTCTGAGGGGTTCTCTGTGTGAAATAAAGGGACAACAGAATATGCATAGGAGATCAGACTTTATCCAAAGATGGGAAATGGTCAGAATTAAGTAGTTGGGGAAAAGCTGGTATAAGCATCATTTTGTGTAGATAATGACTTGTTATTTTCCATCATTTCTAGACTTTGCAGCTTCTGATTGCTCTGATGAGCTTGAGCTTAGGAATAACAGTAATGAATGTCCTGGCAGCATATTATGAGTCATACTTCCTTGCCTTAAACATGGGTTACCCAATCTGGGGCTCGGCGATGGTGAGTAAAACCCTTTCTGAGATCACTGGAGGTGACATCATTGTTAATAACCTAACATTGGATTATTGTCCTGACACAATCCTGTATGCGTATAAATCTGAGGATGTATGTAATGTTTCTTTGTCTTGGTTTTCACATATGTAAAATGGTGATGACAAAATAAAACTCCTAGAAAGTTAGGCAGCAGAAACATTTCATGTGCATGACTCAAGGCATATGATGGCAGCATGTGGCCAATACCCAAAACACAAAGACTTACAGCTGAAATGAGCCTTTATTTCACAGTAAGAGCCTTGTGCTTAGCCATCTCCGGGTGAGTCAGCTCAGTGTTGCAGGGACTTCTGGGATGGAATCGGAGCAGACATATCATGTTCATGGATTTTTATATGCTTATTCTCAAACCAGTTGTGGAGAAGCGAATTGTCATTATTGATCTAATCCAGACCCATCTCTGTGGCTTGGAAGGGTTCCCACTTCTGTGAAGTTCATGAAAAACAAAAAGAGGGATGTTTGGCAAGGAATAGACTCATACATTGTACCAGCCATTTACAGTGTCCAACTTGTCAAGTGAAATCTTGGCAAACAGTCATCTTAACAACTGGAACAGATGTTTGATAAATTATATTTTCTAAGTTTGATAATAATGACAATTAAAATTAAAGTTAGAATTTTAGAACCTTTCCCCCAAGTTAAGACATGAAATTGTTCTTGAAGACTGAGACTATAAATAGAATTTATGAAATGTCAAGTTTCATCTACTAAGGAAAGAATAATGACACATATAAGAGATACGTGTTAGAGTCAGAAGCCAAATCCAAGTTTGGTGACATTTCAATGTATCCATCAAGGTGCGAATGCAATGGAGCCTAATGACAGCCCGGCAGGTTCACTCCCTTTCTGGTCCACAGGACAGGTGCGAGGTCTGAGGACAGAGAGCGCTGATCTACTTCCAGGGTTGCACACATTTTAAGTATCAAGCACAGCACTGCTAACGCCAACAATACTGCTTAGAAAACTTGGTTGTGATCCGGGTGCTCTGCTGAGTGTTCTATACATGCAGTATGATTTCCAACCACCAGCAGACTTTTGAGAAAGCGTTTCTTGTTGTCTCACTGTACGGATGAAGAAACTGGGGCTTAGATTAAGTAATTAAATCACAGCAGCACACTACTATTAAGTGCAGAAATCAGGGCTCACACAGCAGGGTCGATGTAATTTGAACAATGCGTCATCTAACAATTCTCATTGTCTGACGACTGCTCCATCTGCTCTCCAAGCCCACGCTGGGCTCCAGCTTGTGGGTTTCAGTTGCCCTTCGCAGGCCTGCGGGAGGCGGAAGCTGTCAGCTGAACCATCGCTTAGATACTATCTGTGCCCTCTGGATCCTAACTTAAGTCTGGGCTACCGTTGCTGTTAGCTTCTGTTATTCTTTCTAGCGTAGTTTCAAACCCCACCTATAAACAGTACTGTTTTTCTTCTTTATCCTGTACAATGTAGAAATATTCTGAAGAAATTGTGAATTTCTCTCATTTTTGGCCTTTCGTCATCAGTATGAGTCCTTTACTAAACTGCAAAAAAAAACTGTGCAAGGAAAAAACAAACTGCAATGGAGGAAAGGGGAAAGGGAAAAAGAAAAAATATAGTTATATGCAAGATAGTTAAGATAGTTTACAGAGAGCCTCTCTTAGTTCCTTGAAAAAAAGTTTTGTGTGAATACTGTTTAGACAAGATATTGTGCCTATATCTTGTAGTCTGATTAACTAACATGAAGACAACAATATGCAATGTATCAACTATTATGACTGTCCTACTAACCTGTTTTGAAACTTAGTTTCATTGTTTGTTTATCTTTTTTCTCTTTAAAGTATAAAAAGTCCTTTACTAGAATCCCCTAAAACTATACCTATATTGTGTGTTCAGCTTTTCTGTTGTGTACTCCATTGTAAAGCTTACATGTAATTTCAATATTTCTTGTCAAGGTTTTGAAATTTGTTTCTATAAGGTATCATATGTAGAGATGTCACATATAAGTTATATATATATATATGTGTATGTTTTCATATGTACATTCTGTACGTGTGCATGTGCACATGCATATTGACATGTGTACATGTGCATATCCACAGGGGACTGATCTGGGACTCCTGTGAATCCCTAAATTAAAATCTGTGGTTGCTCAGGTTAGGTGAGCCCTCTCTCCACAGAGTTCAACCCTGGGAATGTGAGGGCCATTTCTGTATATTTTTGCTATGGCTAATAAAATACTTTCATTAGTCTTGGCTTTAGTGATAAACTTCAATATTCTTTATATGTGTATGTATTCCAGTGTAGGATACCATCCATTGCACAAAACTTCCCTGTAGTCTGTAATAGTTTCTAACTGATAATTTTTTAGTTGTACCACAACAACTCATGTTCCCATTGAAACAATCTCACTTTCAGTTATTCATTCCCAACATATTCTTTTTTCTTACCCTGGCTCTTTTATTTTTTATTTTATTTTTTCCAATATCTTCTCTTTTTTTACTTTTTTAATTTTTTATTTTAAAGAGAATTAAAAAACAATGCAATGACAACATAGACAAAAACAAATATTCTTGTATAGCCATTGTAATTAATAGGCCCAGAATAGTATTACGTAACAGTCCAAATTCTCATCTTAATCTTGACTCAGCCTGGAATTTCCCTTATAAGCATGAAAACGGTCCTACTGATTTAGATATTCTACAATATTATGGAATTTGCATATCATATTTTATCAGTAATGCAACAATGTTGAATTGTATTAAATGTCTTACTTTTTCATTAATTTTATTGGTACAATTTTGACATACATAATGATCACATTCATCATGGGAAATCTATACCTGTATGTAGCATACCTTAATTCATTTTTCCCATTAAATGACACAATTTTAATGTGAATTTTCTCCCTTTATCTATTTTTTTTAAGAAAAAAAGAGACAAAAAACAATAAAAATGATCCAGAATTTCAAAACAAGATGATAGGAAATTAACAATGGTTATTAAATTGCATATTGTTATCTTCAAGGTAGTTGATCAGATCACCAGATATGGCCATGGAAAACTGATCAAACAACATAACTACTAATGGTACCTTTCAATTAACTAATAGAAATTAGCAGTGCAATCATCTCAGCTGTCTTGCGTACGTGTATATATCTTTTTTAACTTCATAAATTGTAAGAATGTTTTAGTATTGGAAATATCTGTACATTTGAAGACACTTTGTACAAGTTTATGCTCTGTTTCATAAAATATGATATTGATTCCCTGTATTAGATTTTTCCCAAATCCAATTAAGTTTGCATTAATTATTTCTATGTTTTGGCACTAGAAATTTGTGGAGAAAGTATATCAAACTATTTTACTGCTCCATAAATTTTGGGAATAATATAAATTTTGGTATTTCTATTATTAAATATGGAAAACAAATCTAGAATTTCAGATGAGTTGGATATTTTCAAGTGAAAATAAGTTGATTCTAGCCGTGCAACCTAAAGGCAAAATGATTCCTTAACTGATGGAATCAAATAAAGTAGTATATTCCACTCATCATATAATAAGGATTTAAATTTGTCTTTGCTATTATTTTATTTACAAATTTTAAATATTATTTAAATGAGAGCAGTTTTCTGCTTTTTAAAATTTTATCCAATTTTGGCACTATGTTAGGAAGGATTATTTTTCAATATTGGGACAATTTTAATACAATTACCATTAGACTTGCTGTTAGACATGCTTTCAAAGGTTGATAAATTTTCCCCCCAAATCCATCTGCTAGAATTTCTCTGTCACTTTGGGGGAAAAAAAGAGTTCTTTGCACACTTAATTCTGTAAGGTAATTAATTTGTTTAATGTATCTGACCATGTGTAAGTTTCAGTTACGATTGAATATATTTGTTTAAAGTTTATGTGACTTTTTTCTTTCATTCCTAGTTCATTATTTCAGGATCCTTGTCAATTGCAGCAGGAACTACAACCACAAAAGGGGTGGTGAGAACACTTCATTGTCCTTTCTTTGTTTTTTTTTTCCTACTCAATATGGATGTATTGAACAAATATGTGCACTTTCAGGGTGGAAACAGATTTTGATGTAAATTTATATTATTTTTGAAATCATTTTAATGAAAATGTATATATTTAAATGTTCATTCTGTTTTGTAGTCAGATAGACATAGATGCAGGATTACCACTATTAGACTTGTTAGTTTATCATTGTCTTCACATAGTGAATTTATTTTCTTGTTTTCATATCACTTAACATCTATTTTACTGGCAAATTTCAAGCACAATTTCTGACCATGGTGACTATGAAGAGGCTGGAATGAACATGGGGATGCACAAGTCTTTTTGAAATGATATTTTCATTTCCTTTGAATGTAAGCTGAGAAGAGTGAAGCTGGGCTACAGAGTAACTCCATATTTAAATTTTTTACTTTCCATAGTGTTTCCATGAATAGCTACAGCAGTACAATTCCAATAATAGCGTCCAAGGGTTTATTTTCTTCTACAACCTCAGCACTGCATGTTGTCTTCTGTTATGTCTATAAAACCATCCTCAAAATGGAGAGGTGACATACAATTGTGGCTTTGATTTGAAGTTCACTCGTGCTTAGTGATGCTGAACATTTCTTCCTGTTATTGCTAGCCGTTTGCTGGGTTCCTTGGTAAACAGCTTGTGATGGTTAATCGTGACTCTCTGTTTGATTGGGTTGAGAAATGCCTAGAAAATTCATAAAGCACGACTCTAGGAGTGTCTGGGTATGGGGTTTCCAGAGACGATTGCTATGTGGGGCAGCAAGCTGAGGGCAAAGTTCTGTCCTCACTGTGGTGACCCAGCCAATGAGCTGTGTAGGGAC
The DNA here is from genome assembly GCA_004027595.1 of Dinomys branickii. NCBI lineage: Eukaryota > Metazoa > Chordata > Mammalia > Rodentia > Dinomyidae > Dinomys > Dinomys branickii. Next base: position 12,601 of record PVLD010031727.1, read on the forward strand.
AGAGCAATGGGAGGAGGAGGAAGCCCAACGGCCCAGGCTCCTGCCCACCACGCATCCTGCCCGTGGTGGGACGAGCCGTTTCCTCACGCTTTTCTACCGCGGTTATTCTGCCTCAGCTCCAGTGCGAAGTAAGAAACCCACAGACCAGGGACGGGCCTCTGATGCCGTGACCCCAAATAACTCTTTCCAGCTTTCAGTTGATTTTCTGAGATATTTTGTCACAATAATGGAAAACTGAATAACAAGGTTGCCCAGGTTTTAATTATTAATCTTTTAATTATTGATTAGTTATTAATTTTTGCTGTTGACTTCAATGGGCTTCTTATATATTTTAAAAGTTGACATCTCTGCATATGTAGTTTGCAGATGGCATTTATATTGGGAATGTGCTAGAAGTCTCAACGGCAATTAAGTAAGAAATAAAGTGAAAGAAGAAAAGAAAGAAAAAGCTGTAAATATACATCCCTATGGTGTCAAGACACCTAAAAAATCCACAGAAAAATAATGAGTATTTGAAATCAAATCCACCTAGTTCCTATATATACTTAATACATAAAAATCAATTGTACACATATGTATATGTGTAGGTGTGCTATAAAGTTTAGAATTTCTAGCTATAAAAATTAAAATAATATTGAATACTAGTTTAAAAATGATACTGAAAATTCTATGCAGCAACAATCTACAATGAATGGAAAGATAAATTATTTAAATGAAAAAGCAAAACCCGATATTTTAAAGATGTCCTTTTCTGCAATCTAACTTCTGGATCCAAAATAAACACAACTAATAATAAGTCATTTATTTTGGGCAACTAGTTATTTGATTGTTTTTTATGTAAAAGTCCAAAGGGGTGCAAGTAGTTGAGAATTTTAAAGAATTTAAGTGTGGAAAGTATTTAATTTTCACATAAAATTGTTAAAAGCTGAAACCAAAACTTTCAGACAGAGAGAAGACTCCTTGACTTTGGTTTGAAAATGATGTAGCTCTGATACCTTTTTTTGTTTGCTTTGATACCAAAATTCAGACAAGCAGGACTACATAAAACTAAACAGCTTCTGCAGAGCAAAGGAAACAATCAAGAAGTAAAAAGACAAAGTAAGGATTCAGAGATAATTGCAAACCATATTTTGAGTGTTTTTAATCTTAAGAAATCATAGGCTTTTCCTGGTTAAAGCTGTCTTTCAAAAACTGTATTAAATAATTGTTTAATAATATAATTACTAGAATAACAGTGAATATATGGGCAAAGTAGTCAGAGATAAAACCTTTTTGAAGATACAGGGAATCAATGACAAGAAATAACAAGCAGCTTCTGTCAGATACCCCTGAAGCTTGAAATCTCTACTCGGGACAACAATGCTACAAAGTACTGATGATGTGTCTTAATATTTACCAACTTTTTGGCTATGTTCATTTCAACCACAGGCAGAAAGTACATGAAATTTTAATGAAAGAAATTCCCAGTAAGGCTACTACATAACAGCAAACAAATATAAACCCAAAGCCAACATCTAGCATACTGACTGCTGAAATCAAGATACTGAGGATGGAACGTGGAAAACAAGGGGGAGACTGAGAGTGATGGGCAGAGATAGCTCTGAAGACGCTTTCGTGTTGTTTAACGAAGTTTCCTTCCTTTCCAGATCCAGAGCAGCGTAGGATTGAACGTCACCAGCTCTGTGCTAGCAGCCGTGGGGGTCATACTTGTGGCAAACAACATGTGCTATTTGCCATTTCACTCTTCTCTCTGTGAGCAGGATCTGGTCCCAGAATTTTGTTTCATGGTTTTCTCCATTGTCATGGTGAGCTGTTCATCTTCTCATGGCGGAAACAAGTCCGGAAAATGATAGGTGTGGGAGAACCAACGATCAACTTTCTCAAGTTGCTGAGTTACTATAGGGAGTTGACAATGATGGAGAAAAGACCAATGCTTTATTTACAATAAATAATCTCTCGAGTTAGTTTTTACTGGAGACTAACCATTAGTCTAAACTAAGTTACTCCTCTTACCCTTGCTTTGGTATGTAAAGCATGCTGTAAATACTTTGGATTCACTTGAAGAACCCAGGATAATTTTCCCATGTTGGCTAATAAGCAACCTTAATTTTTTTGTGAAGTGAATTCCAATTTTCCCTATATCATCTGACATATCCTGAAATTCTAGAGAGTAGAATGTGGACATTTTAAATTGACCATTCTCTTGCCATAGTCACCAAGGTAAGAGATCAAATTATTGTAACATCAACATGGAATTTGTAGCATTTGAAAAACCTAAGACAACAGCTAATATTGCCATTTTTCACCACTATCTTTTAAAAGAATTTTCATATTCTGTGCCCACAATAACATTGGAATATATTAAGTGAAGGAAAACACTGAGGGTTTTATCTGTGCAAACACATAATAAATGACATTCAGTAGGTCAAAAAATCTACCAGTGAATTGGTTTAAGTAGGAGCTGGGCTTTCAGTGCCTGTCTCTGATCATTGTAATCGATAGTAAACGTTGGAACCTGGTATCTCCCCTCATTTCTTTATCATGTATGATTTTTAGGGTCTGGAAAGTATAGTGCTCACTTTAAGTTTGCTGGAACTTGGCATTGCTGTAGCCCTCTCTGCCTTTGGATGCAAAGTTGCCTGTTGTAACCCTGGTGGGGTGAGTGTTGACCTTCATTTGAAAATCTCTCAAGTCATTTTCTGTTGCCATGACATCTATCTGGTTCTCAAATCGTTATTGGGATCTTTTTTTTTTTTTTAGAAACATAAAAGTACAAAAACATATTGACAAACAGACACCCATTATCATAGAAAATAGTACAATCACA
>PVLD010031728.1:0-15426 GCA_004027595.1 Dinomys branickii
CTGATCTATAGACAAGGTGACATGGTCTCAACAGTGGTTATTGCTTTATCCATTGATATCTTCGAAGTGTAAATATATGAACCCATATACAGACATGCAAAATTGGTCAGACAATTAATCCTCTCAACAACAGAAAAACACAAAAACCAAAAATCCAAAGACAGAAAACAAAACAGGCAAACAACAACAACAACAACAATGAAAAAAACCACCAATAGTTGCTGCTTTGCATATTCACATCTTCGAAGTGTGTGTTCAGGATAACACATACAGACATACAATATTGATCAAATAACCCGTCATCAATTATTCCTTAGCATTAAGTGATATAATACAATAGTAGAACCATGTTAGCCCTCCTGCATATATGTATATTCATATATACATATACATTTTTGTCTCTTTCTTTTCTCCTTTCCCTCGTCCCATCTGTTCTTTGTTTTTGAACAGATTTCCTTCATGTCTCTTAGTTTATATTCCCATGCTCGGGTTCTTACACCAGTGATATAATACGTTGCCTGCACATGTATTGCTGATTTATTTCACTTATGAGTATGGACTCCAGTTTTGACCACTAAGGCATGAACCTTTTGAACAGAACTTCAATTGCACAAGAAATAACACCAAGAATCAGCAAAAGGGATATCAAATTAGAAAACTTGCACAGCAAACAACTGATAGAATGAAGAGACAATGTACAGAATTGAAAAAAAAAATTTCCCAGCTACTATTCACACTGAAGGCCAGTATCTAGGATATGTAAAGAACTTTAAAAAAGACCACCAAAAACAAAAGCCCCAATAAAAAAATTGGCAATCCAAATGAACAGACACTTAACAGAAGAAGATATACAAATAGTCAATAAATACATGAAAAAAGGCCCTGGGATATGTCTCAGTGGCACAGCACCTGCCTAGCAAACGCAAGGTCCTGAGTTCAATTTCTGGTACAAAAAAAAAAAAAAACAAGAAAAAATATTCAGCATCTCTGATCACTAAAGAAATGCAAATGAAAACCTCCTTGAGATTGTTCCAGTGCGAATAACCATCATCAAGGACTCAGAAAACAACAAATGCTGGCAAAGCTGTGGGAGAAAAGAGCCTCATTTTGGTGGGTATGTAAACTAATACAAGCACTTTGGATATCAGTATGGAGATTTCTCAAAAAAATAAAAAAAGACATTCCATTTGATGCAGCTATACCTATCCTATCCGGTTATACCTATACCTATCTCCCCTAAAGAGCTCAAGCCACCGTATCATAGCAATCCACGCACACCATGCTTGCAGCAGCACACTCACAATAGATAAATCATGGACGTGGCCTATATTCCCATCAGCAGATGAATGGATAAGTAAAATGTGGTTCATATACACACGCAGTACTACTTAACCATACAGAAGGAGAAATTCAAGTCACTCAGAGGACTTATGGATGGCTCTTGAGACCATAATGCTAAATAAGTCAGACACGAAAAGTTAAATATCATGTGTTCGTCTAATATGAAAGACTAAAAATATAAATAATTTAAAAAGCATAGTGTCGTGGTACGAAACAAGGAGATGGCCTCTGCAGAGATGGAAAGGGGGTGCCGGAAAGGAGGAAGAAGGGGGAGCAGGGTGGAAAGAGGGAGTAAAAGGACCAAGTTGTGACATGTGCATGTACCAAATCCAAGATGAAAGGAAAAGCTATACACTGCAAATATGCACTAATAAACATTTAAAAATATTTAGCCAGCCTTACTGAATTCAAATATACCTTCGCCTACTATTATAGTTACTTGTGGGAAGACTCCCTTTGAAGCAATTTCATTAGTTCTGGTTCAAAATAAAGAGTGCCCCCAGGTCTGTGGGCTGTTCTTTTTTACTGAGGAATAAAAATACCTTAAAAATATATGCTTCTTGATAATCTTGTTTTTACTGAAATAACCAGGAATTATTCAGATATGTAAATCATTGACTATGGATCCAAATCAGATCCTTTAAATTGATAGTCTTTATCCTCCCTTTAGGTCTACACTACAAAATTCTTAAATTTCCTACAATTCCTGGACTTTTTGTCTTCTTTTTCTGCTTACATTGGAATTAACCTGTATCCTGTCTCTTCTCCCTCCCTCCCTCATGGATCCTTCCTTCCTTTCCTCCCTTCCTTCCTGCCTCCCTGCCTTTCTTGCCTCCTTCCTTCCTGCCTTCCTATTTTTTTGTCCTTCTCCTCCTCCTTTTTCTGGTACTAGGGATTGAACCCGGGGTCTTCATACTGAGCTACATCCCTAGCACTTATTTTTTATTTTCAGATAAGGTTTCACTAAGTCACTAAGTTGTTTAAACTTGCTAAGCTCCTGATTCAGCCTTCTGCAGTGCTGACATTATAGACATGTGCCAGCATGTCTGATTTAAAAAATATTTCTTGAAGTGAGACAAGTGTTAGCATACATCTTCATTTTTTAAATTTTTGTTTTGTTTTGGTTTGGTTTTTGTAGCCCTGGAGATCAAACCCAGAGCCTTATGTATGCTGGGCAAGCACTTTACCAGTGAGCTACATCCCTGCTCATATCTCTTTATATTTATACTGGCCTGCAGGGTAATTTTACAGTGCATAACATTTTTTGTTTGTTTTTTGAGATAGGTTCCCACTATGTAGTCCAGACTGGCATTGATTAGATTGAAGCCCAGGTAGCTCAAACTCACAGTGATCCTCTGGCCTCAGCCTCCAAGTGCAGGGCATAATCCTTGAACTCTCATTTTAAAATGTAATAGAAGTAAATACAAACTTGAGCCACAATAGTGATGCTTAGCATTACTGGTGTATGCTAAATGAGTTTTCTTAAGTTCCTAGCAAAGAGGTGTTCATATCATTAAATGGCTCACTACTTCAATTTCCGGGTGCACATAAATTCAATAGACAGATCACAGACTGAGTGAATACAGAAACCAAATACGTCTAGGAATTATCATGAAGTATTGATAAGTATCTGAGATAATAGTCCAGTTGCTTGTGCATTCCCTATTTGGTTATGTGCACACATAACTTCTGGGTACATAGGCTCTGTGCCAGGGGAAAAAGAGGGAAAGAAATGTGGTTTACCGTCAAGAGCACTGAACTAGAGATTCTATCATGGATGACTAAAGGCAGTAGTGCGCACAGGATGCTCAGAACATGCATACAGGAAGTACAAGTACTCGCAAACAGGAGGCAAACAAAGACCCAATTATGGGAAGGCACTTGAAGGAGAAGCCCACCAGACAAATTCCAGTATCAGGGGTATTTACAAAAAGAAGTCAGGCTGCCTGCTTGATCCTGGCACTGCTCACATCTCAAGTCTAAGGAATATGCTATCTTGAAAAGAGATCTAACAACCTGAAGGAAAACGCTGAGTTCAGCAGGCAGCCAAGCTACTGTGATCAGCCCCTAGCCTAGAAGTCACAATTCAGATCCCTCCTGTCCTAACTCTCTTCTCGCTAGTTAGCAAGATATTCACCAGTTAGGGTACTAGAGAAATAGAAAGGCAGTGACTGAGTTAGAGATGGCAGGCCCTAGCGAAAGAAAGAATCAAAGACGTGGACATGGTCTTGGTTAGGGGACCAGAACCAGACCTTAAGAGAGCCACGGCTCAGTGAGTTGCAGGGGCCAGCAGCAGTTACAACGTGTGTTATCTGGGTGAGAAAAAAAGACACTGGAGCAGAGGCAAAATAGGTGCTCTCTCATTGCTTCTCCAAACACTGGTGGGTTCTGCGCTCACAGAATATCCTGCCCGCCACCTGCTTTTCAAGCACTGCAGAACTTGGTGCCTGCACGCCCGGCCCCTGCCCTCACAAAACCCTCCCACTGCCAGCCAAAAGTGACCCAGCTCTTCGAACTCTAGGCACCACTGAGTTCACAGGATGGATCGTGACTCTTCGTGGGGTGTGGACAGAGAGTTTGGCACAGGCGAAAAGATGGAAAGGAGAGGCCTAGCCAGAAGGGGTTGTGTGGTAGGCCCAACTGGTGTGGTATAGAAAGGGCAGATGTAAGCAGCTGTGCATGGATTATTGCAGAAAAAAAGGGGACGGTGAGTAAGAAGGCCCTTGCCTTGCAGAAATCAGCGGAAGAATGAGTCCTCCACAAGGAACACTGTGCCCTGCTCCTGAATGACAAGATCAGTATGAGATCCTGATTTTAAGAGGCAAAAACCTTCTGGCTGGTCATCCTCAGAGGAATGCAAATTAGACCAAGCACAACACGGCCTGCAGAGGAAATGAGGTTCAGCAGTCTGTTCAAAACCTCAAAACCTTTCACTCACCGGCAGGCAGGAGAACAAATTACAGGAGGGGAACTAGCTCAAGTACCAGTAGATATGCCCAACCTCATGGATCCGATCATAGAGCACTGAAGCTTAGCCACTCCCTTACCATTATGGTTTGTGGCTGAATGTGCCCCAAAGTCTCATGCAGTCATGGGAGATGGGCTTTTGGGAGGTGGCTGAATCTAAAGTTTGTGATTGGTTCATTGTCTAGTGCTGGGATTGGCAATGTGAGTGCTACATCCACCCTAGGGTAGGTAGCCTGCATACACTCTAAGGGAGGAAAAGAGGCTTGCTTCTCTCCTTTAGGTCTTGTTGCTTTTGCTGTCTTCCACAGCCATGAACTCTTGTCCCTCTGCTATGTGCCACCCTGCCTCGGAGCCACTCAATATGGACTGAAACCTCTACAAATTGCAAGCTAAATAATCCTTCCTCCTTTAACTTTGATGTTGGCTATTTTGTCTCAGAAATGACAAACCACCATCCACAATTGCTACAAGTCAAAGTTTCTTCATTTGTGAACATAGGATGAAAAGCATACTGGTTGAGTTTTGACTGTGAGGATTCTTTTGTTTGTACGTATATGCTTAACTTTTTTGCCATTCTTTCTTTGCTTATTTGCCTTTCATCTGATATATATGAAAAGGAGAATACAAATTAATTGCTGCGTTAGTTTAAATAGCATCTTTTATGGGCATGTCAGATTAATCCTCACCAAAAATTGTATATTGAGGATTCAAGCACAAGCTTTCTATCAGCATATTAATTGGTTACAACCTTCTCACAGCTTCTCTCAATCTCCAGTTATACCTCCTTCCCTCTTCTTCCTTTTCATTGTCCCCCAAAATAACCTTTCAGGCCCCCTCTGCACCTGCCTCCATTCCAGACATAAAATAATACCAGTAATGTTACATCTCTTGTCTTTCATTTGTTGCTATTTTCTCTCCCTTTCTTCTTTCACAATTATTCTGTTTTCTTCCTTTTTCCTTCCCTCATCTTCTCCAACCCAGCCTGCTTATCATCAATACTATATTCCAGGTTCCTGGGTTATTTTAAAAAGGGTGAAATTGATAAAAGAAATTTTAAATTATATGATTGATATATAGTGGTTTTATAGGTGCTGATATAACCAGAAGTTTTTTTTATTCCTTGCAACCCAGTGACCACGACTGATCCTATGACACTGGGTAGGGTAGAGGCATGTACAAATATTAAAACATAACCAGATCCAACATCATGTCACAAGGATATGTAAACTAATGAAAGAGATCTCCACAGTAGCAACAGGTTTTCTAACTGATCCTCAACCAATCTTCAGCATGAAAACAGTAGAAACATGAGAAACAAGGCAACAAGATACACCCCAAAACTCACGGGCACTGAAGCAGATGAAATTACAGCCAAGGAATTCAAAAAACCAACTTTTTCAAATGATTGAAGAGATCAAAGAAGAAACAATAAAAAAGATGGTCAGTGAACTCAATGGGTATATAAATAAACAGATAAATGGTTTATTTAATAAGACATTCAAAGAACTTAAAGAAGAGAACAAACAAAAAGCTGGCTGAATTAAACAAGATGATACAAGATATAAATGATCATTTTAGTTAAGAATAAGATATTATGAAAATAAATCAAGCATAAATCCAGGAAATAAAAAATTCTGTGAAAGGATGGGCTCCAGAAATGATTAATTTTATGGAACAATGTCAGAACTAGAAGACAAAGTTGATGTAGTAGATCACACAGTCAGGAATACCCTAAAAATAAGCAATAGAAAGGAAACTGGATCCAGTAGCCACTAGATAAATAAAAAAATACCAACCTAAGAACTATAGGTGTTAAGAAGAGATTAGAAGACAACATGAAAGGCATAAAAATGTATTCAATAGAATAATAGCAGGAAATTTTCCTAGTCTATAGAAAAATCCAATCTCCAGATGAATGAAGAATAAAAAATGCCAAATAGCCATGACCAGAAAATAACTTCTCCACAACACAGCCTAGTCAAAATCCCAAATTTTCAGCTTAAAAAATACTAAAATCCAAGAGACAAACACTAAGTGACTTACAGATGAAAGTGTATTAGAGTAACAGCAGCTGTCTCAACACAAAAGGAAGAAGTTGGAGTGAAGTTTTTTGAGCCCTAAAAGCAAACAACTTCCAATGCACATTAATATATTCTGCAAAAGTATCTTTTAAAGTTGATGGATGCATAAAGACTTTCCATTACAAAGAGCACCTGAAGAAATTCACTGCCACCAAGCCAACATTGCAGAAAGCACCCAAAGAAATTCTAGACAAAGACAGGCTAGCATCACCAAAGAGTCCAAAGAAGAAAACACATCTAACTAGGAAAGAGGTTAAACAAAAGGAAAAAAAGAAGGAAAACAGCAGTGGAAAGATGATGCAATGATAGGAATCAGTAAATGCCTTTCAGTAATAACTCTCAACATAAATGGTCTTAACTCTACAGTCCAAAGATATAGACTGGCAGATTGGATCATGAAACAAAATTCAACTCTATGTTGCTTACAATAGACATACTTAATCCATTGTACTCGAAACTTTAGCCAGAGCAATCAAGCAAGAGAAATAAAATGAAGGAAACATACAGACTGAAAACAAAAGAATGGAAAATGATATTCCATGTAACTGGATCCTGAAAGCAAGCAGGAATAGCTATCCTATTTGCAGACAAAGTGGACTTCAAGCCAAAATGGATTAGAAGAAACAAAAATGGTCAGTGTATACTGGTAAAGGTAACAATAAAACAGGAAGAGATAACAACTGTAATTATATATGTACTGAATGCTTGCATACCCAGTTTCATAAAACAAATACCTTTGGACATAAAAAGTCAAATAAGCAGCAAAACAATTATAATGGTGGACTACAGTACCCCACTGTTGCAAACAGGTCAACCAGACAAAAACACTAACCAAGAAATATCAGATATGAAGGACACCTCAGGCAAATGGACTTAACAGATAAGATAATAATAGAGTGTTTCATCAAACAACAAAATATACCTTGTCAGAAATACATGAAATTTCTTCAGAAGAGACCATATTTTAAGCCATGAAGCATGCTGATACAAGTACAAAGGAATGAAATAACCTCCTGCATGCTATTGGAACATAAAGGAGTGAAACTCAAACTCAATAGCAAATGTAGCCACAGAAACTACACAAACTCATAGAGATTAAATACATAATATATGAATCCCCTATTAAATAATCAGTGGGTCAAAAGAAATCAAATATACAATTTAAAAGTTTATAGTATCAAATGACAATGGCAGCACAATATATCAAAACCTATGGGACACAAAGGCAGTTTTAAGAGGGAATTTTATAGCTGTGAATACCCACACTAGAAAAATAGAGCAACCCCAAATAAATAACTTAGTGATACATCTCAAAATACTAGAAAAACAAAAGCAATAAAAATTCAAAACTTGTGGAAGGAAAGAAATTTGAAGGATCTGAACAAAAATTAACAAAATTGAAATAAGATGAATACAAAGGATCAATGGATCAGAGCTCATTCTTTGAAAGAATAAACAAGATTGATAATTATAAGAAATAACATCAACAACTTATATTACACTGATTTAGAGACTCTAGAATTGATAAATTCCTAGATAAATGAGTCACCAAAACTGAACCAAGAAGATATAAAAACCTTGAAGAGATCAATATCAGGCAACAAAATAGAGGCAACCATAAAAACTACACCAACCAAGAAAAATCCAGGACCTGATAGATTCAACGTTGAATTTTACCAGAACTTCTAGGAAAAATTAATATGACTACTCCTCAATATCTTCTATGAGATTTTAAAGGAAGGAGCACCATCAATCTCCTTCCTTGAAGCTAGTATTACCTTAAGACAAAACAAGAACAAGGAATCAAAAAATGACAAAGAAAAGAAGAAACATAAACTATAGGCCAATTTCCCTAAGGAACATAGACAGGAAAATCTTCATGAGATACTTGCACACAGAATGCAACAAATCTTTAAAAAGATCATACATCATTAAGAAATCCACTTCATCCCAAGAATATAACATGGCTCAACATATGTAAGTTGGTAAATGTAATACACAATACTATATAAGGATAAAAATCATATGATCATCTTAATAGAGACAGAAAAAGTCTTTACCCAAATCCAATATTCATTCATGATAAAAATCCAAATGAAGTTAGGTATAGAAGGTGTAAGAATGGCAGGCAGAGACAGAGGAGACCAGGCTTGGGTAAAGGCAAAATGGCATGGAATTATGCCTGAGCGCAGGTGGACAGAGGGCCAAGAGGCCATCTGCAGAGAGGAAAGAAAAGTGGGATTTTTTTAGTAGGGCTTGAAAGAGGGCAAGGGACATTAGGTAGGCAGGTTTTAGTAAACATCAGTGTTCAAAGTCCTCCGTATGCTTCCTGTCCCAGTGGGCAAAGTCCTTGAGGCATCCACTGTAAATGTTTGCGTGTCTTAAAATGTCTGGGAATTTTGAAGATACCATGCTCCATTTTATCTCTCCTTTGACATCCTGTGTTTGCTCAGTCCGGTGCTGAGCTAAGAACAATACCTCAGCTGACAGCTTGGGTATTGGGAGAGGCATGTCTGAATTGAACCTTACAGAAGGACCTTACCTCAAATGGATAGAAGACATTTATGACAAACTCACTGAGAACATTATAGTAAATGGGGGAAAACCGAACGCATGCCCTCTCAAGTTAGGAAAAATGTAAGTGTATTCACTCTCAGCACTGCTGTTCAATATTGTACTCAAAACCTTAGCCAAAGAAAGGCAAGAGAAAAAAACAAGATGAATTAAATTAAAGGAAGAAATCAAACTATTCTAATTTGCAGATGACATGATCTTTTACATAGGAGATGCAAAAAAGACTCCACCAAAACATACTACAATAAACAAAGCATATCACTGGCACAAACTGACATGGTGGCCAATGAAATAGAATAGCGAACGCAGAAACAATCCCAAGTACCTTTAACCATCTAATTTTTGACACAGAGGTCAATAACATATTCTGAAAAAAAGGCAGCAGACTCTTTAACAGATGGTGCTGGGAAAACTGGTTTTTCACATGCAGAAGAGTGAATTCTATATCTTTCATTCTGTACTATAATAAAATAATGATAGATCAAAGACATGGAAACATTTAATCTCCTGGAAGAAAAAAGTGGTAGAACTCTTCACTACGTAAGGATATGCAAGGACTTCTTGAACAGAAACCAAACTGTACAAGATATAACACTAAGAGCAAACAAATGGTATTATATCAAATTTAAAAGCTTCTACACAGCAAAGGAAACAACAAATAGAGTGAAGAGACAATCTACAGATGGGAAAAAAAATTTCCTAGCTACTCCTCTGACAGAAGACTAATATCAGGAACATATAAATAACTCAAAAGTATTAGACTGCCAAAAAATAAAATATCCCATAAAAATAAGGAATTAAAAGGAATAAATACTTCTCAGGTAAGAACTCCAAATGGCCAATAAGTACATAAAAAGTGTTTCGTGTCAGTGTAACAAAATATCTCATGGTTTCTGCAAGGTGAGAGACTTAACATAAATTAAGAGCGAAACAAAATAGGAAGTTAAACTGTGTGGAGATGGGGAGGGGTCTGGAGATGGAGGGAGAAGGGAGGGCAAGTGTCACTGGGAGTAAAAATGATCACGATGCGGTATGTATTTGTACTAATTCTTTAAGGTGAATGTAATTATTTTGTATAGCAAGCACACACTAATTTTTAAAAAGGGGCATTGAGCTGGTAGCAATTAGGACATCAGTGTCTTCCTCACTGTTACAAAATTTATTTGTTTCATGAACTTAGGGAGATCAGTTAATCTCTGATTCAGTATCTTTGTATATTAAAATTAGAGCTCATAATGCCTTCCTTGCCTAACTCATAGGAGAATAACTTGGATTTGTAAAGATTTTAAGTATTTATTAAAATTTTTGGTTTGAAATTTTATTCTTCTTGCCCTTCTGTCTCCTTTTATCATTGATAGGGGCCTGTGCCTCGCTGTTAACCCTTCTCAGTGTTAACCGTGCTATTTGGAGGTAACAATTCTTCCTTTTCTCTTTCTTCCATATCTTAAGAATGCCTTGCTCCCCAGTCTTTTGTAGCTGCATATAACACAGAACTCAGCATTGGAAGAGCCTTAAGGACCTTCCAGTCTCATCCTATTGTGTCCTCTGTTTTTACCAAGGTGATCCTTTACCCCAGTTCTGCTGTCTCCAGCTCCCATTTATTTGCTAGAAGTAGAAATGAGCGCAGATTAGGCTTAGCTCCTTACTTTTGTTCACTAAATCTTATGCAATTTTCCTTGAAATACCCTTTTCTAGTCCTCTACTGCCATCCTCTTTTCTTAAAAGTTGGGGTCTCACTATGTTGTTTATGGTGGACTCAAATTCCTGGGCTTAAGCAATCCTCCTAACAGCCTTCCAAGTGGCTATGACAGGAGCGTGAGCATGTCACCACGCCCAGCTCCATCTTCATTTTGATCTGAATCTCCTCAGTCTAATATCATGAGAGCTTCGTTGCGCTTCTTCCATTGCCTGTAGTTTCTCCTCACCTGATCTACTGCACAAAGCTTCATCATTTGAACACTCACTAGATAGAGATATACTTGGAAATGCACAAAAATTTAAGGCAAGAGCTTGCTCTCAAAGAGTCAACAAATTAACATATACGAGCTTAGACATATACAAGTGTGTATGTTTAAAAATATACTCTCTCCAACAATCTCAGATTTTTTTTAGAAAACTAGAATAGAATGAAAGAGATTTCCAACACATAGAGATGACTAATATTTGAGGAGGCAGAAGTGCTTATTAACACAATTTGACCATTATATATTGTATACACGTATCTAGTTATCATACTGTACCCCATAAATATGTCCAAATATTATGTCTCAATAAAAATACCATCCTTTCCAGTGTAGGTCATATCCTTTCATTGCCTTATTTTGTTAACATGCTGTTTTCTAATTATGATTTTCCAACCATTTTTAGAATAGTAAGAACTCTCTTTTTATACACCTTTGAAGCCCCCGAAGCTCGTAGGGTTAGGGTCCTTCACTGAGATGATCAATAAACAGTTGTTTATAAATTAACAGATTTGGCAAGTGCCCAAAATTAATGCCTGTGAAATGATGCCAAGGTACAATAGATCCACAGTTCTTTAAGATGGCTAAATATTATTATATATAAGGTGACTAATGATTAGAAGTTATGAATTTAGCTGGATCATTTTTCAGACAGGACTTAATAGGAATTCCACCTGTTGAGAGTCCCTTTCCCTCTGTTTACATTTTTAAAATATATATTTCCTAAAGTATCTTCATTCCTACCCAAAATAAGAACAGAATGATTACATCCACTTTTGGTTTGAGCAGATATGGTCATCACCACTAGCACCTATCACTAAAAATGACTGGTAAGTCCTTTCTTCCATATTTTAAGAAGAAATAACACAATATAAAAACCAAATAAACAAATTTTCCTTCCCCAGAATATGCCAAATTTAATCCAAATTTTAAGAGAAGAGAGCATTAATCAATGGATTTCTTTGATAATACGTTATCAAATGCATTTAATGGTAAAGTCAAATTCTGTATGCATCCTTTATGAGTCACATATTGGGCTAGGAGTTGGACCAAATATGAATATATTACTTTCTGTGGTGCTGGGGAAGAAATCCAGGGCTTTGAACATGCCACTTGGCAAGAGCTTACTACAGAGCTACCCCGAGCCTGTGGGCTAAGGTATTTACCCTGATTTTGGTCCCATTCAGAGAAAGTTCTGCCTTTGACTAAAAGAGCCAGCAAATGCAATTTCCATTTCCTACCTTTCCCCACCCTTCGCAAACACATTATTCAGCACTATATAAGAACAATGTATTCACATTTTTTCAGTTAGGGTCTCAGTCTTGGGCGTTAAGGTGGATTGGGAATTCACATAACCAGTACACCCTAGGTCTTTGTTCTTCACACTTAAAACTTCTTGAATCTGCTGTGCCTACACCCACACAAGCTCATAAAATTATTCTATTTAGTTGGGGATGCTTGAGTGTGGGAGTAGAGGTGAGGCAGGAGGAAATGCAATGGAGAGAAAAGTTGAACCTTTTGAAAATAGTACATTTTAGTGTTATGATAGAGCAGAGAGGCAGACAAGTAAATTGGCGAAGCCAGTTCGATTGCCATGGGGTGAAATGGTGTTCAAACTTACCAGTGCAGGTGGGGAGCAAGTCTTGAGAAGGATGTATACTGCAGGGTTGGGCAAGGGAAGAGCAACAGGGGAGGGCTAAGCAGTGAACGAGAGTGACCCTGATGGAAGTCTGCATGGAATGAGCTGCGAAGAAAGCCTGTCTCGTGGTGACACACTGATGGAGGCCATTCAACTCACTGTTGAATCCTGGCACAGCATTTGGAAATACTGCACTGTCGAATTGTGTGCAGCTTTCTGTACTGTGCCAATGTATGGACAAATCAGCACACACAAGAAATGATTTAGTCTTTGGAACCCTCTGATGTAAGTGGGGTAGGTTATCTCCCAAACAACTTGATGCTTGGTGGTCATGCTGGGGGTTGCTCCACACCAGGGAAGCCCTCTGACGCACTGAATTTATTTTGCAGAGCTAACAAGTTACCAGTCACACACATGCTATGAGTAAATCCCACAGCTGCCATGCTCCTGAAACGCTATTTCTCCATTCCTATGTTATACGCACCTTGAAGGGTCCAACGTGTAATTTCATGTCTAGCCTTTCACTCTTTATGACAGCTCAGGGGTTGTAAGCCAAAAGACATACTAGAAGGCAATTTGGCACTGCCCATAGGCCACTTCTTTCCAAGTACACTGGTGACAGATAAGGTTCTAATGACATGAAAGAAGCTTCCTCAGACCTGGGATGCTAGCATCTCTATGACAGGGGAACTGTTAGCACTGAGAACTTACAAAGTGAGATGTCATGCATAATACCAACTACCTCGGACCCAGGTCTTTCACATCACCCCTAGCTCTTCGAGCAAGTCTGCTGTGGCGCATGCGCACTGAGCCACACCCGCTCCCCACGGAGTCCAGTACCTCTCTGCCGGCTTTGGCAGCCACTCCACATTACTCAGCAACGCCCCCCTCCACCGTCACCGACCCCCCAACTCCAACCCTAACAGCTCCTAGACTCCTTTCCCAAGTGCAAGTGGCCCCAGGGATCACCTAGACCGCCCTTCTCCCTCTTCCCACAGGCCCCCACCTCCTGGCTTCCCGGGTCAGCCAGTCTTCCCATGCTTCCCATGCATCGGCACCTTACCCAACACAATGGGAAGGAGAAAGGAGAGGGCTGCGGGTGCCAGGCAGATCGGCTCTGAGAGCAGCGAGCGGCTCTCCAGCGACACCGTCAGCGCTCCTGCTGCCGCCTTGTCCTCAATGGGGCAGCAAGTGCAGCTTGGGCCTCGGTGGCCTGACAGCTGCTGCTCGCTCCCGCCGCTGCAGCCGCGCAGCGTCTCGTGCCCGCGCCCGGCAAAGGAGGGGGCGGGGCCCGCGCCTCCTCTTCAGCCTCTTCCTTGAAGCTGGGGACCCGGCATAAAGGACTGCTCCCCTCCCGTGTGGCGAGCGCTCTCTAGCTGGCTCGTTCCTCAGAGACTTCCAGCCCAGTCTCTGTGGTCCTCCTTCCCCTCCCCTAGCCTATTAGTACTAAGGCACAGAAACAATGGACCAACAAATAGTGCTCTCCCACTGAGCTCTTCTGCAGCCTGGGGCCTATGTCCTCAGGCAGAGGTAGCCAAGGCTCATTTCCTGTAATTCCACTCCATCTACCTCATTTACCAGAGCTGAATCTTTGCATTTTTGTCAAGGGATTAACACTGTTTCAAATAACCCACAAAAAGACATGATCATAACACACTAGTAGACCCTGTATGTGGCTACTACTCAGGAAATTCTCATTGCAATCTAAAAGAAAAAGGCCTGCTTCTGTAGCTCTGGCACAGAACATTCAAGGTCCTTTACTCCTGTGACTACTCAAGAGGACCTCAACATGACTTGAGGTTTTTGGAATTCAGTCTTCCAGTTGTGCCGGGATGCAGTTAGTTCTTTGTTTCCTGTGGCCCTCTGGTACCTTCAACTAGTTTGTGATTCCTGCCTTGCAGAGATAAAGGCAGACATAGCTCCTGCGGGGATTTTGAGCCTGTACACCACCTCTATCACATTCGTCTCCCAAGTGCCCTCATTGTCTAAAAACCTGTGCCTAAGCCTGGTGGCACTGCCTTGCCCTCATCCTATGGCCTTGTAAGGCCCTCACTCATGGTATCTCTGTCAGTCCCCGTAAGCCCCAGATGAAATGTCAGTTCTCAGGATAACCATTCTCCATAACCCCACAATAGAGCCAGTGCTTTCATTCATTCTCTTACAGCCTATATACCTGGCTGTACTTTCACTTCATGACACCCATTTATGAAGATACAGTATACTTCAATGTATGATTATTTGGTTAACAGACGTCTTCTGCTACCAAAGTGTACTGCCTTATGAGGTCAAAGATTGCATCTGTTTAAATTTACCATCATATCCCCAGGGCCTAGGTGCATATGATATTTCAGAAAATATTTATTGAATATGAATGCTATATCACCAATAATTATATTTTAAATAAAAGAAATAGCTCTAATGGAATTCCCCGTGCTCATTTTTAACAGCCCTACTTTCCACCCAAACACACTATAACATTTCTGATGGAGAAAAGAGGTACAAAATCCTCTAGATTGTCTTACTCTCCTAATCTGTAAAACAAGAAAACTACTGACCATAGGCTTTTCTGCCAGCCAGATACAGTCTGTCTCTCAAAAGTTCATATGCAGAAGTTTGATATCCAGTGTGGTGGTATTAAAGTACTGCAACCTTACCTGGAGCATAACACTAAATTTGTCATACAGGTGCAGAAACGTGGGTCTATCTGACCCATGTTTATTCTTTAGACTATTTCTATTGATAAGTTATTAATTTTAATTTTATGAGTTTTATTATATTAAACAATGAGTATTTAACAGGAAAAAATCACAAAAATAAAACACTGACATTTCAACATTTGAGCGTTTATTTAAAAAGCATCAAA
>PVLD010031729.1:0-15424 GCA_004027595.1 Dinomys branickii
TTTGGACCATGTAAATAAACTGTCTCTTTTCTTTCTGTTTAGTCTACCTGCTTCCAGATGATCCTACATCCTCCTCACCCAGCTATCTATATGAAGGACCCCGTGACCAACCTTCCAGACCTAAAAGTCATCAACAGTGGGGACCCTGCCACTCTCCCTTCCATGCCTGCTCTCAGCATGAGGTAGGCAGAATGACACAATGCCTGATTCCCCAAATGATGTTAAGGTCCAAAATCTTGAGAAGGGACAGTGTTAGGCAGAAAGTTAGATTTAGTAGGCCTGATACAGACTAATAGAAAAGCAAAGATGTGATTTTTTTCCTTTACTTTCTTAATCATTAGCTATAGATAAAATGCACATAAGCTTGTGGTTTTAAATTTTAGCTCAAGAAAAGGTAACATCCTTTGAACATGTTGCCAAGGTTTAGGGCCCACACAATGTCCAAAACATGGGTGTAGGGTTGGGAAATCCTTAAGGTCTCAAAACAAAGTAAATGGAGACATTCACTTAAGGAGTAAACAGGGACCTACTTCTCTCTCAAGTAGGTAAACACAGTGCATTTATTTGTAAAGGAACAATGACATTGGAAAAAGGAAAGGCTATTCATCAAAAGACTGAGTTAATCATATAATGCAGCCTGAGACTTTATTCACAATAGCCATCTTGGTTCGTGCCCATCCTCGTGCTTGAAGGTATATTCTCTCTCCGTGTCTGAAAATCTCTCGTTTTGCGATAAACTCTACCTATACTCTATATTACAGACTGCACCTTGTCTAAAATATTTCATCAAAAATATAAAGAATAAGAGATGTGTTTCCAGTTTCTTGTGTTGTTAGGACTTTCTTCTGCTAGGACCTGGCTTCCCAGTAACATTGACGTCTGTTTTCAGGAGCTCAGATGAGACATACACAGTCTCTTCCTCTGAAGTGACACCTGTGAGGTAGTGCCTTCATCTAAGAGGAATGGCCAACAGAGGAAGGCTAGCAGAGAAAGGAATCTCAGATCTTGACAGCAGTTAAGGTGAAGACCTCTGAAGTTCAGCATTCCACAAGACCACCCTCACATCTAAAATTAACTGCAGGTTCAGTAGTCTCCATGACCAACCTGAGGTTTGATAATGTGCTAGAAGGACTCATCGAACTCACAGAAAGCCAATATTTTCATGGGTAGAATTATTGCAGTGAAGGATATAGATTAAAATCAGCCAAAAGAAGAAACACATAGAAAATTCCATGCAGAGCTTCCACTTTACCTTTTCTTATAATGTCCACAGCATAGCTAACTTCTAGCAACAATGTGTGACAACATGTATGGAATACTGCACACTGAAGAAGTTCATCTAACCCTGAATTCCAAAGTTAGTATTGGGGTTAATGAAAACATTGCTGACCATCCATTTGCTCAAATTTAGTCTTTGGCCCCTCTGGAGGTCTGTCTAATGCCATGGGACCCAAACCTTCCCATCATAAATCACCATTAGCATAAACCAGCTGTCTTCTCCCAAGACTTCTAGATAAACAAGAACACTACTGTTAGGCAGAATTTCCAGGTGTTTAGGAATTGCCTCTCAAGAGCCAAAGGCAAAGGACAGACATCTTTTGGGACAGAATTAATTGTTAGAACCTTCCTTTAGTGCTATAAATCTTTATGAGACAGTATCCTTAGAAGGACAAAGGAGATCACACATATTTGACCCAAGGTGGTCCCATAGACGCTCACCCTGGCTGTCAGGTTTGGGAGGCACTTGGAAAAGCAGTGCCAGCTGAGACTCCCCTTGCTTTCTGTTCTTGGGTATTATAGGCTGCGGCACTGGACTGATGGGCTTAATTATAGGTCAGCTGATTGAATAAAGAACAGGCCTTCCCTTGAACCAAGGTAAGACTAAAGAGACCACTCACTCCAGATCAGAGGAGACTCAGCATTGTCTGCCCCTTGCTGTTCAACTTGGGAGTCCTCCATTTCTGCTTCCTCATCAGAGATATCCAGTGCTTTGGTCTGAGAGGGCAATCAGGTCAGCAGATGTCATAGGTCTGGGCAGGCCTTGCCTGGAGTCAGCTGAAGATCCTGAGTAAGACCTGGAGGGACTATCCACCTCATAACACAGCAGGCCCCATAGAGACACAATTTTCTTGTCATCCCTGAATCTTAGAGGATGCTGAGAATTTCTTCTTAGAGCCTGAGGTAGTCCTTCACCTTCTTGGGGACTTAGGGATAACATCAACAATGCAGATAGGAAATTCTGACTGTGAACATCTTCAGAGCCCAAAAATAGTGTTCAGGTTTTTTGTCAACTCTGCCAGGCAAAATTTTCATGCCTAGAAGTATGAGAGACATAGGTAGCCACAGTTTATGAGACTGAGGTGCAACCAAGGAAGGTTAAATCCACTCCAGCTCTCCTAAATATCCCCACACCTTCATAGGAAGTGGAGAGGAGGTTTGAATTTATCTCCTAATTCTGTGGCAGGTAAACAAGGCTTTGGGTTTAAAGGGTAGACGAGGTTTCCTTGCAGAAAGTAGGGAAGTTGGTGTGAACAGAGGCAACCTCAGGTTGAGGAGGCCAGGTCCTCCTGGGAGCCGAAGCACTGATCCCTGAATGTGGACTGAGTGCCCCATCATCTTCTGCTACTTCTAAGGGGCTCTTTTGCTTTATCTTCCAAGGACCTCAGGAAATAGAATGATCAGAAGGACCAAGAGCTAGCTGGGGTCAAGATCAGCATTCATTTTTCTGATTGTGTTTAAACCCAGAGCCTTGCACATGCTAGGCAAGCACTTTGCTGCTGGGCTAATCTGCTCTAGCATTAGCTCAGTGCAAATGCTAAAGGCAGCCTTCTAAGTAATGGAGACTCCTTGCTGAGGTAACCCACACCACCTTTGTTCCACGTTCCCGTGGCCTCTGTGTTCCACCAGAGCCCGCATTTCCAGCTCTCCCGCATGCATTCTTGTGGAGATGCTGTCTGACTCATGCTTCTCGATGAGAAGTGTTGAGTCACAATCCACAAGAAGTACTGCCTCGCCTGAGGGGAGAGCGCTCTTGTGATCAAGAATGAAACGTTTTCCCCACTCTCTTGTATCAGATTTCCCTGCAGGAGAAATATACTGATGGGCTATTGAGTGCTCTGTACTTTCCTTGGTATTCTCAGACCACCTCCACCACCACTTAGCTGACTTGAGGAGCAAAGAGCTAAGAGGAAAAGGAATTTCCAAGCACCTCACAGGCCACGAAGTATCAATTTCAAGATTAGGGACCTTTGGAACCATAATCTTACTGAGTTGGACATGTTCCTGCTTTTGAAGAACCAAAAGAAGGAGCCCTGCAGAAAAATAGAAATTATGAAGTTCATCCTCCAACAGTACAGAGCTATTTCTTTGAGGTCCTTAGGAAAGTGTCTGGAGTTATGTTTTGGCATCAGTTGAAGGAAGGAAACAGATGGTAGAGAGTGATGACAC
This sequence comes from Dinomys branickii, assembly GCA_004027595.1. Lineage (NCBI taxonomy): Eukaryota > Metazoa > Chordata > Mammalia > Rodentia > Dinomyidae > Dinomys > Dinomys branickii. Next base: position 3,448 of record PVLD010031729.1, read on the forward strand.
AGCCTCATTAACCAAAGGGAACTTTCATTTGCCACGGGACTTAGTAAAGACCAAAGCTTGCACCAAAGTAGTTCTGATGCCCATTTCTGGACCTGATTTTCATAAAAGGTAATGCTATGGAGTGATCTGAGTCTTCCTCAAATTCCTGTTTTGAGGCTCTAACTGCAGTGTGACTCAGAGATAGGGTCCATAAGAAGCAATTAAGGTTAGAAGTCCTGACAGTGATACCCCATCCAATAGGGTTACTGTTCTTAAAAGAAGTGAGGAGCTGGGTATGGTGGTGCATTCCTCTAATCCCAGCACTTGGGAGGCTGAGGCAGGAGGATTGTTGGGAGTTTCAGGCCAGCCTGGGGTACATAGTGAGTTCAATACTAGCTTGAACTACATAGTGAGAACCTGGCTCAGAGTGAGAGAGAGAGAGAATATCTTCATGTGCATGGACCCAGAAATATAAATTTCTGTTGCTTAAGCCATCCAGTCTATAATAGATACTCCTTATTTAAGCACTTACCTGTCTAATGACTGCTCAAATTGTGACCAAGGCATGCTATTTGGACTTAGGACCTACTACTCAGATTTATAAGCCATATTTTTGTTGTTAAATTCTGTACATATTGTTTATACTGCCTCAGTCTTTTTTGTACAGTACATTTTGTTTATACAGTACTATAATTTTGCTGACTGTACTGTACAGTATTGTAGTGTTGCATTGTTACACATTATAGCACTGAATACATATGAGTTATGAAAATAAAAGCAAAGCCATCAAGTTGGAATTTCCTTTGATTATTTCTTTGTGCTGAATATTGTAATATACATACTACACACAATTCCTCCTTCAGTGACCAATTTGTTTAATGATCCAGTCACTGGAATGGGACTTGGTTGTTGAACAAGGAACACGAGTGTTTTGTCGTGATAGCCTGAAGAGACTCTCAGTGGATAAGTGGGGGAATTATCTGTTGTTTATTATTTTTCATTGTGCTGTCAGTTTTACAGAATGTTCAACTGGCTTCAGAATCTAAAATTGTACCTGGCCTAGAGTATACATTTTATTGTTTTCTTCCAGGTATAGAGCATGAGTTTTCCAATTTTCAGGAACTTTCTATTTACTCTGTGGTCTGGAGTATGTTACATGCTATCGTAATAGGCTGTTTCTTCAAAGTGTAGAAAAAATTAATCAGTAGGTAGTTGGGACCTAGGAAAATATAGGGAAGTATAAGTGTGGCTCTATCCTGCTTTTTCCCTTCACTTTCAACTGGTTCTACACACACACACATACACACACACACACACACACACACACACACACACTCACACGCACACACAGATGTAGAGAAAGTAAGATCGATAAGTACTCAGAATGTCCATTGCTTCTCATAAGACTGTCCTCCATGTCAGAGGCCAATTGTGTCAGTTTCTCACTTGTATTTGACCAGCTATAAATCAGTTTTCTCACACTCCCACCTTGGTTTTGATGACTTGTTAGGTCAGCTCACAAAACTGTAGAAAATACTTACTTTATTTAGAAGTTTATTGTTGTTATGGTTTGTGTCTGGATGTCCCCTCAAAGCCTCAAGCAGTCATGGGTGCGGGCTTCTAGCGTTTGTGGTTGATTCAGGGTTCAATGCTAAGACTATGGGTGTAAATGCTGTCCTCACCCTGGGGCTGGTAACCTATATGGTGAACTTTGCATATTATGGGCATTTTAGAGCATGATGTGCCAAACAGCCTAAGCAACAGACCAAGGGTGTCTCCTCCCTGACAGCCCTCTACCACACATCACTGCCGGTGTGAGAGGTAGTGTGTCGTTACCCACGTTATCATTGCATCTGAGACTGAAGCTTCTGGCTTTTCCCCAAAGCCAAATTCAGGATGTGGATGCTGCCACCACAACACAGCCAAAGACTCTTGTGAAAGAAAGACTTCCAGGACTGTTTAAGAAAATGGCAGCAATAGTGGGATTGAAGAGATTGATTCAAGTGTATTTGAAACGAGGAGCAGTATTTTGGTGGGAATGAATGGCAGTGTGTCTTTTACCATAATAAATGTTTATTATTTATTTATTTATTTATTTTTATTATTTTATTTTAAAGACAGAAGAATGGAGACATAGAAACCAAGATAATATAAAAAATACAAAATTATAAAGAAGATAGCAGGGAATTAGCACTGATGCTGTATTACATAATGTTATCTTCGCATTAGTTAACACAAAACCAATTAAGAAAATACCAAATTATAGAGAACATCGTAGGGGATTAATATTGGATGCTGTATTACATAACGTTATCTTCAAATTTGTTGCTCAGTTATACAGATGATGGCTCGTTCAGTTAATTAACTTTCTCCACCCTCCTCTCCGTTATTCTACCACCCAATCAGTCACCTTCCCTCTGATAATAACTGTACTTTTGGGCTAATTTACTCCCTTGGGATCTCACTTTGGGGAGAGACATGGCTGCTTCAAATTATGCTATGACAAATATGGGTGTACACAGATTGCTATGGCAGGAGGTAGAAAAGCTCCCATGCTCAAAGACAGTAAATAGGCAGGGAACCAGGTTCGCCATGGTCAAGCCCCCATTGACAAGCCCTCAAGGCCAACGGTCCAGGCGAATAGGCGGGGTTACCCCACGAACCGCCAGGTTTCGCCTTGGTACAACTTGTCCGGAGGCTCGGTCGAGTCCTCAGGTTCGCCCAAGCGGACCGCAGGGCTCCATTCTGGCGGGGCTGTACTGAGGGCTGCGTCGAGTCCGTGTGGTTCCCCCAGCGGTCTGCCTGGCTCCGCCCCATCGCCACACTGCTGGGGGCCGGGTCCAGCCCATGGGGTCACCCCCAGCACACTGCCTGGCTTCTCCCCGTCACTGCAATGCTGGGGGCCAGGTCCAGCCCGTGGGGTTGCCCCCAGCGGACTGCCTAGCTCCACCCCATCGCCACGTAATAAATTTTTAAAATGTAAACGTTCACTGAAAGTTTTGATCACACTTCATACATCACCAAAGAGAAAGAGAAAATTATGAACCTCAAATTACTAATGTTGGTAATAGAAGATAAAACAAGGTAATGTAGGAAAAAGGTAAAACAAACCAAATTGGTTTAATGTTTACAAAAGCCCAAGTACGCAAGTTAGCTACACACATATATGATGTATATTAATATTCAGATATGTATATACGGAAGAGGAGATGCATTAAAGGACTGTCAAGTGGCTATTGTTGATATATTAGCACAAACTTAATGTCTTAAAGGAAAAACTATTATTCCTCGGGTGTCGTGATTCACAATTTTAGAAAAGGTGTGGCTGAACTGAGTGCTCTGCTTGAGTTTCACAAAGCTGAGGCCCAAGTGCAGGTAGGGTTACCCTCTTTCCTCCAGGCTCTGGATAAGAAGCTCTTCCCAAGCTCATTCAGATTTTTGACAGAATTGAATTTCTTGTGACTGTAGAACCGAGGTTCCCACTTTTTACTGCCTATTAGCTAGGGTCACTTCACTCGGGAACTTTAGTCTGTCTGCATTTCTTCTCATGTGCTATACCATCCTCAAGCCAGCAGTGACTGGTTGGTATTGAGCCTTCATGCTTCTGACTTCCTTGACTCTCCTCATCTTACTTTAGAGAGATTATATCCAGTTCACCTCTATCATTCAGAACAAGTGCCCTCTTTTAAGATCAGCTCCTTAGTGAGCACTGAGGATACATCTACAAAGTCACTTTTGCCATGTGAGGTAACATTCACAGGAGTACAGCAGAGAGTGAGGGTCATGGAGGCCAAGAATTGGCCTACAACAGTGAGAGAAATGTTAATTGTAGTTATCTCAAGTACAGAAATTTCAAATGATCTCTACTTTTATTCACAGACACCCTTGAGTTGTTTTAATTTTAAAAATAATTCACGTGACTTAATAACTTGTATAATCAGAAAAAAATAGCTACTTACTCTGTAGAGTAATGTATGCACACTCTAGTAAGAGCCTCTGCTCTGTGTTACCCAGTGCTTGGCAACGGGGATGGGAGCTATGAGGACGTAACCCACTTTGCATCTACAGGATGTGTTACCTAGCCTGTCACTTTTTAATGAAGATTTTCCAACTGTTCCCATTATTTTCATAACCTTGGGAATGTTAAGATTCTTTCTTTTTTGGTGAGTTGAAGCTTACCATGCGGGATCTGTGCATCACTCCATCCCAGGCACCCAAGGTAGAGTACTGAGCCTTTGTCGCACCTACAAATCTTGATGTTTAAAGCCTTCTCCAGAAGAAGATAATTTCCAGCAAATGACAACCACGGGCCAAGGGTGGCTAAGACCCTGGGTTCCACTGGCAGCGCACTTCCCTCCAAAAGAGAAAAGAATTTCAATTTTTGGTCTAAGGGTGTGTTCTGCATGCACGAGGTCCTGGGTTAGATCCCCAGCGAATACAAATATAATGAGAGAGAGGCACGGTGATACATGCACCTTCAGTCACAGCCGCTCAGGAGGCCAGGCATGAGATTAAGAACTGCTTCCGCCCAGGAGGGCATGGCAGCTTTCCGCTTAAATCATTCTACATTCGTTCAAGCCTTGTTGAGAGAACGGCTTTGACATCAGTACACCTCTACTACATGAAGGATGCAGATTCACATGGAAAATTAGATTCATGGTTCCTTCTGTCCTCGCACTTTCTGATAATTTCTATATTAACCATTACAGTCTGAGGAGCCCGCTATGCAAATTTACTCTGCATCCATCTGAGCATAGTCCAGCAAGCAAATAAGAAATACAAACTACAGCCTTAGGCTATAGGTTTACAGAATAGGGGAGACAAATACAGTGTTATGCCCATCTACCCACAAGCTCCATATCTGCAGACCACCTGGGCCATGCCCAGTCAGCCTCAAGCATGTGTCTTTTTAAAATGCACGATAAAATATGTTGAGCCAAAATCATCAATTCCTTAAGCATTTGCTTCAGACATATAAAAAGGAAACTGGGTGGCAGTGGATTACCTGTGCATGGATGGCTTTATTTTCCTTTAAGTTTTGTTGGCTGCTGTCCTAATGTCAGATCATGAAGGTTTCTAGAGGGCCATATCCCAAAGCAGAGGGTCAACTGGGCTTCTTCAGGTTTAACAGCCTGTGTCTGATACTGTTTTAGTAAGCACTGTTGGGTGGATGGAGCAAAGCTGTCATCTCATGTGCTTTGTGAAATATACCGATAAACTCTAGAACAGCAGTCACTCAAGCCACGTAAGCATGACACAAGCATAAAGGCTCACCTGCCAAAGCTCTGTGAAACAGTCCATTTTCCAGAGAGCTCACCACATCAACCAACAACTTAGGGCAATTAGGGAAGATTATTGTATCCTCCAAAAAAGATAAAGAAACAGACTGTTCTACTGACCCCTCGTGGCGTGTCTAGGCAATCAGGCATACCCTATGTGAGAGCAGTAGCGGCATCCTTGCAGTCATATAAGCCACGCTTCTAGGATGATGTAATGAGAGACGAAGATGAGAAAGAAGGCCCTGCTAGGTTTCTGTCCTGGGTAGGATGGAGTGGGGCAGTTCAGGACTTACTCATGCACTAATAAAGTAAAAAGATGTTTTCATGCCATTCAGAATGATGCATAATTTTAAACATTAGTTTTTTCATGTCTGGAATTTTCTATTTAGCATTTTGGATTACAGTTGATCAAAAATAACTGAAACCACAAAAACCAAAATGGTAGATAAGGGAAGATTATTGTATAATGTTTAGAATCACCTTGTCAAACACCACATGTTATAGTTATTGGGATTTTGAGTGTGATTGTATTGAATCTTCAGAATAGTCTAGAGAGAACTGCCATTCTTATAATATTCACTTTCCCAGTCAGTAAACATAACATGTCTCTCTATTAAAGTTATCATTAGTATCTACGTTACTTTGCAAGGACTGCCACCACAGAGGTTTATACACTGGGTACTTGAAACAACAGAAATGCATTGTCTTAACATTCTGGAGGCTACAAGATCAAAGTGGATGATTTCTTTTGAGGGCTCAGAGAGAATTTCACTTCTGCCTCCTGGCAGCATAACCCCACTCTGCACATGACTTTTGCCCCGTGTTTATGCCTGCCTGTGTCCAAATTTCCCTTTTTCATAAAGACATTAGTTATAGTAGATTAAGTCTTATCCCACGATAATTTTACCCAATTTTAAAGCCATATATACACTTTTAGGTGTTTTTCACAGCGGCACCTCACTTCTTAGTACCAAAATCAGAATTGCTTTTTTGAACTACCGTAAATAACAGAATACCTCAACTGGGTGGCTTAAACAACACAAACTTATTGTCTCACAGTTCCAGATGCTAAGAATCTAAAAAAAAGTAGTTTATCAATTTTTACAAGCCTATAAAAATACAATTTTTATTGGGTTGTATTAAATATAGATATCAATTTTGGAAGAACAGGAACCTTTAAAACATAAAATCTAGTCCATTGACTTCTAATATCTTTACACCTATTTGACCATTTTTGGTCAGTCTTAGTAACCTTTTACTGCTTTCTACTCAGATAACTTTTATATTTTAATAGCTTTGTAAATAAATCAGAGTATGGTTATTTTGAGACTATATTGATTTTATTGGTTATATTTACTGAGGTATAATTATAAGTCAGTAAACTTCACTCTCTTGTGTACAGGTCTATGATTTCAGACAAATATGTGTACAAGAACTACCACCACAATGAAGAAATAGACCAGTTCCAATAAACCCCCAAATTTCTGCTATAGGCAAAATGCCTCTCTGTAGATGATAAATCCTGCCTCTATTCCCAGCTCCCAGGAAACTAGCCGCTCCAAAGAGAAATCCTGCCAAGAAATTGTTCTGCTAAAACCAAAATTCATGTGGAAGGCCATGGTCTTACCTGGTGTCGCGCATGACGTTTTCAGCAGAAGGGGTTCAGTGACTGATGCCCTCTGGGTTTGGAGCAACAGCGTTCCTCGCCTCCTTTGGCTTTCTTGATAGTCACTGGCCATTCTCTTGGGTCTCTCTAGCTGCTTATTCTGAGGCTCCTTCTCTGACTTTTTCTTTCCAACCTGCAAAAAATGTCCCCATCCTTTGGGTTACCAACTACTTATACTTTAGTTTACAACCTGTATGTGACTCTCTCAGGCAAGGACTTCAAAATTCTTCCTGCCAGGTGCCCACTCCTTCATTTGTCAAGTCCCTAATGTTACACGGTCCCACAATACCCTGTCCTTGAATTAACCTGGGTGCTCTGTGAGTGTCTTAGTTTTCTCAGGTAGTTACAGTTGGTGATTTATGCAAAACCCTTGAGCGTCAGGGCAATATCTGTTTCCCATCTGAATTCTGAGCAGAGGGCACTGTGTCTGCTTAAGTAATGAGTCCATTTACAAATTTGTTATCTCTTCTAAAACAAAAATGAACATGTGGTAAACAGATATTTTCTAAAATATACTAATTGATATCCAATGACAGCAACTTTACATTTTTTTCTGTGTACACGTTGCAACCCCTTTAACCCAGTGGGACCCTATGGAAATAACAGCTCTAATTAGCTGTTCCCTAAAACAATTATGGAGCTTTTCCTAGAGCTGTTTTAGATTACTACGCCTACTTTTTAAAAATTCCAGGTGAAAATTATCAATGGCTATCATCAAGAAACCAACCAATACCAAATGCTGGCGAGGCTGTGAGGAAGCACGTTGGTGGGAGTGTAGACTGGGGCAACCACGGTGGAAATAAGTATGGAGATTCCTCAAAAAACTAAAAATAGTAAGTCTGTTTGAGCCAGCTATCTGCCTTCTAGGTACTGTCCCCCCAAAGTTACAGATAGCATATTACAATGATATGAGCACACTCACATTTATAGCAGCACAGTTCACAATAGCTAAATTTTAGACTCAGCCTATATGTCCATCAGCAGATGAATGGATAAAGAAAACGCATTTACACTCAATGAAGTACCACTCCGCCATAAAGGAAGATAAACTTGAGTCATTTGTAGAAAATGGATGTACCCTGAAACTGTACCATTAAGTGAAATAAATCAAACACAAATCTTAAATAGAGAATGATTTCTCTTACATGAGAAACTCAAATTATAAATGAAGAGCAAAGTAAAAGATAATATGAAGTAGGGACATAGATCTTTCTCAAAGGGGAACATAATGTTCCCAAATTCCAATTATGAGGACAGTTTCATCCTTACCCCAGTAGGCATTTGTGTAAAAGACCTAAAAACAAGGGGATCAAGTAGGGTGACACAAATGGGTAGAGTAGAACCACAATACTCTTTGAATAAACAGTCCATACAAAGCAAGAAAAACAAAGCATAAACAAAAGAATTTGTCTCACTGGAGCTCAGCCTCATCAGACACACAACAAAGCAACTCACCTGATGGTAATCTAGAGCAGTGGTGGCAAACTTCTGGCACGTGTGCTGTGGCAGGCTGTATCACTGAAAGTAAAAAAAGGTTCACCATCACTGATCTAGGCTATGGTGGAGGGACATACACTGTTCCAGGGCAGTCCATGGAAAGGAAAGGATGACAGCTGGGTAATTTATTGTGATGGTTAATCTTGACTGTCGACTTGATTGAATGAACTGAGTCACCTTGGGGATTAGTAAAGCACACTTCTGTATGTGTCTATGAAGGTATTTCCAGAGACAATTGGCATATGGAACCACAGAGTGATGGGGGAAGACCTACCCTGCATATGGATAGCACCACTCAACAGAATGGGAGCCCTGGGAGCCTGGATAGGACAAATGGATAAGGAGGAGGAAGCTTGTGATTATGGGTTCTTTCCCCATCTTTCTCTGCTTCCCAGTTAGTATGACATTAGCATCTTTCCTCTAACATGCCTATCTGACATGTTTGTATCTCACCACAGGCATAAACCAATGATATCAGCTGACCAGGGACTAAAACCTCTAAAATACTGAGCCAAAATATTTCCTGATTTTCTCAGTGCCATGGGAGATGGCATATGGAAAACCTGCAGTAAAAAGAATTTGACCAATAACAAAGGAATGTAGGGAAGATAAGAGTTTATTAGGGGCAGAGCCCGGCAGTCCACTGGGGGTGACCCTGCGGACTTGACTGGGCCCCTGGCAGCGTGGCGACAGGGCCAAGCCCAGTGTTCTGCTTGGGCAACCCTGAGTACTCAACCAGGCCTCCAGACGCGCTGTACTGAGGTGAAGCCTGGCAGATTGCTGGGTAACCCTGCTGACTAAACTGGACCCATGGCCTTGAGGGCTTGTCATCGGCGGCTTTACCGTAGTGAACCTGGTTCCCTGCCTATCTACTGTCTTTGAGCATGGGTACTTTTCCACCTCCTGCCTTAGCAATTTGTGTACACCCATATTTGTTACAGCACAGTTTGAAGCAGCCATGTCTCTCCCCAAAGTGAGAGCCCGAGGGAGTAAATAAACCCAAAAGTACAGTTATTATCAGAGGGAAGATGACTGGGTGGTAGAATAATGGAAATGAAGGTGGAGAAAATTAATTAACTGAACAAGCCATCATCTGTATAACTGAGTAATTAATGTGAACATTATGCAATACAGCATCCAGTGTTAATTCCCTACTATCTTCTCTATAATTTGGTTTATCCTTTATTGTTTATGTGATAAATAATGCAGATATCAATATGTAATACAGCATCCAGTGATAATTCCCCGCTATCTTCTCTATAATTTTGTATTTCCTGTATTGTTTTTGTGTTATTCTTGTTTATAAGCCTCCATGCTTTTGTTTTTAAAATAAATAAATAAATAAATAAATAAAGTGGTTACAAGTAGTTAAAAAAAAAAAAGTTTATTAAGATCAGAGTATGCTGCCAAGTGGGACAGAAGGTGTTTCCAAAACAGGGTGAGAGACTGGATTTTTTACAAGGGTTGAAGATATGGAAAAAGGGTTTACATTAGGTAGAAAGTGTGATTATCCAAAGATTGTATTTTCCTGTATGATTTAGCATTTTGTAGGTCTTCTCTGGGAGCATCTGAATTGGGTTTAAAATGGCAATTTTGAGAAGACCACTTTATCTGGCTTATAGAAGTCCTTTGGCTTTAGATAAGAAGGTGATAAGGAGGTCCATACATATCTTTTGGAGAAGATGGGTCAGTGACTCATTGAGAGAATGAATGTGCCTTACATCAAAAGGGTGGTTACTCTCTTATGACCACTTACCAAAAGTAGAATGTCTTTAATCAGAGTTCTTTTGTTAAAGGTTTTAACTGTTTTGTTCTCAGCGGGGAGCTACTGTACTCAGGTATTTTGTCACAGCAATACAAAGCTGACTAATTCAATGAGACTTCTTAGAGTGAAGATATAAGACGGAGCTTGAAAAAATAACAGAAGATTTTCTAAGCAAAGAATAATTTATGGAGATAGTTTTAATATAACCCGAACCAAAACTTTTAAATATTTCTATTATTTCCAAAGAAAAGAGGAAAGCCTGCATTAGTTTCCTTTTCCTAGGTATTCAAGTAAACCTCAGTATTCTATTTTGCAGATCAGTGAGATGGCCAGTAGGTGGCAGCACTGAGATGGAAATTTTATATTCCACACGCTGTCCCTTTGCCTTAAGTTCTCATAAATCAAGATTCTCTTTAACTACATGAGCTAGGCCTATCACTGTAGACTATTATTCACAAGGCTCTGCTCTCCAGGACTATGCAGAATGTAGTTGCACTCATGTCCGATGAGGACTGTGGTAGAATCAAAGCACTGACTTTGAAGGTCTCTAGGCTGGGAGATCCCCCAGAGTCCACCAGATGCCAGTGGAAGCTCGAACCAAGACAAGAATAGTTGAGCTTGTCAGTTAGAAGTTTTTGGGCATCTGGAGTGGCAGGAGCATCCATTCTATTTAGGATATCTGGTTGACAGAGTAGGTGGCCGTGACATTACTAGTTCCCTATGGTGATAGGATTATAGCATTGAGATCTGGACAAGGTTTCACAGATCAGAGTCCAGGCTTTCTGTAGTGAGTGGCGTAACTCGTGCTCCAAACCTCCTTTATGGACTAAGGGGCTCACTCCTTTAGCTGCTGGAAGTGCTGCCTAAAGACAGCTCTCTGGGTACTTCCGTTCTCAGAAGACAGCTGCCTCCCCACGCCGCACCTAGTTGTAGCGAATGACTGCCTTGTAGTAGGTGTACAAAGCTGCCTCCTTGACTTTGTTCGGAGGGTCATTCCAATGCCACAGTGCCCAGCTGTCCTGCTACCAGTCCTTGCCGGGAAGTTTCACCTGAGACTCGGGCAGCCTGAAGAAAAGGCGTGGGGTTGTGGGGGTGTCTGACTCTGGCACATCTTTATTCAGCCATGTCACCACCCAGCTGCTCTGCTGGGTCTGTCTCTTCATTTAGCCACGCACACTCCAGGGGGAGTCTGGATTTATAGTGGTGCATGGAGCAGTGGCTGCTGCCAGCACCGGCCTTTATATGGGGTGAAGAGTAACATAAGTTACTTACATCAAACTGCGAGGCACACCTGCCCTGGAGCTGTGTTGACTCACCGTTCCCCAGAAGGCTCCCTTCACAGCCTGATCCATAGTGTGGCCATCTTGGGCTTTAGTATTTTCTTACACCAATGGGGTCACAGTCCTCTTTCGAGTCCTCTTTCCCTCATGGTGCGGACTCAGGGTGTGTGCCCAATAACTTGTCTGTACCTTAAACTGCCTCTGAGTCAGGTTCCCTGGGGAACCTAATCCTACCTTTGTTTGACTTGTGGCTGAAATGAAGCAGATCTGAGGGTCACATTTTAAGGAAGGTTGTAGAGGATCCGGGGAAGGTGGCGACCAGGTGAGCAGCAAGGGAGCGAACCTCCTTAATAAACACCACCAGCTCGAGACAGACTTGGCGAGCGTGAATGCCGGGACCTCGGCTGGGAAGTTTAAACTGGGCGTATTTCTCTGAGATGCCGGGGGAGATGTGGTAGGGCGGACCAGGCTGCCGGGGCGAGACGTGGGAAAGCCCCAGACGCTGGGAGCC
>PVLD010031730.1:0-15421 GCA_004027595.1 Dinomys branickii
AGGATATCCACCTCTTTCCTCTCTGTCCTTCACATGTTGCCACACTGCTATGTCCAAGTGGCATTCCTCCGGGAGGCCCTCTCTCTGCTGCCTACCCGGTCGCCATGGGTTCATATAAGGTTCATATATGCAAGCAGTATGGAGACACTCTTGTTGCTCGTATTAGTAGTTTGGGGTGAGTCCTGAAGCCTGTGGGCTCATCCCATTGCTGTCAGGAACAGGTGGTGATTGCGCAGGCCGCCGAGGCTCAAGGTGCTCACAGAGGGCGTTCAGGGTGGGAGCTGAAGCCCAGTAACTCAGTTCATGCTTCCTGCTTGATGTTGGAGTGAGAAGGGCGTGGGGCAGTGTGATCCACCTCCATGTGCAGCTCTCTCTTGCTGTTGTGCTCCAGTTCCCGTTTGTTCCTTGGCTGGATCCCTGGGAGTTGCTGTGGCTCTGATGTCGCTGCCGATGCACCCCACCGCTCCCCACTGGTAGCCGCCCACACAGTGGAGAGGCAGAAGGCCACAGCCTCGAGGCAGGCATAGAGCTGGGTGTGGTGGGATGTGTACTGGTTGCTCTGGCTCCACCTTGCCTCCAGGTGCTGATTAGGAAGGTTGCTGCAGGGTGGGGACTCCTGGCTGTTGCAACCTCTCATCCTCATACTGGATTTGACAAAAGTTCCCAACCACCACTGCCTCCTTTCCTGGCTGCGCCCTCTCCTCTCCAGACCTGGACCAGCTCTTGGAACTCCGCTCTCCCCTGACCGAGTCGGGAGGCTTCCGTGAGCGTGGGTCTCCGAAGCCGAAGCCGCGATTGCTGGAACGAGGGCTTGGGCCAAGAGTGTGTTTGAAGCAGTGGCTTCCTCCCTCTCTGTCTCTTCTCCCTCCAACTGTGCTGCGGCGCCCTCCGATCCTTTCCTCCAGGAGAGGTTTTGCTTGGTCTTTCCTAGGGCTTCAGTTCCCATTTCAGATCCTTCTTGGATTCAGGGTACACACCTCTCTACTTTCTGTCTTCATATTGCTATATTTCATTGTCTAGGTGGCAATCCTCTGGGAGGTTCTCTCTCTGCTGCCTACCCAGTCGCCATCTTCCCGGAAGTTCCCATTGATTTGTTTTTTGAAGAAATTTTTGTCATTGTTATATTAATTGCTATTGCTTTATAGTCTTAATATCTGGGAGTTTAAGAACTTCATTATTCTTGGCTCTTTATATTTCACATATGTTTTAGAATTATTTTGTTGATTTCCCCAATATACTGCCTCAGATTTTGGTAGGAACTTTTTGCATGTTTAGATAATTTAGTAGAACCAGTATCCTAAAAATATTGTTATCTCCATCTTTATTTAATGATTCTTTCTTTTTTTCCTGTATACTCAGCAGGTTAGTTCATTGAAACCTCCCTTTTGTCAGAGGTCTCTTTTCTGCCACTTACAGTCTCTTGTTTAGTCTGGGTTGTTGGTGACTGCTGCATAGGCCTTATCCTGAATGTTTTAACTTCTTTCTTGTGTGGGATTCATCAATCCTTTTGCACAGTGGTGCCTCACTCCTATTATATTAGCACTCGGGAGGCTGAGACAGGAGGATCAACAGTTTCAGGCCTACCTGGACTACGTGGAGAAACTGTGAAGGAGAGAGAGAGAGATTCTAGTATATTCCCTTATTTTTTAAAGGATTTTATGTAGGAATTTCCTAAGTTACTTTTATACCTGAATTTATTAGCTCACTGTAATCTGGTTACGTTTAGTGAAAGACAGTATTGTTCTGAAGATTAACAGTAGAAATCTCTAATATAATTTCAAAGTGGTGAGAAAATTTGCTTCATGTGGATATAATAATAGTTAAAGGTCTACTCTCCCTCTCTTTTGGTGGACATTATAAAGAAGAAGAAAAAAAATCCCAGAACTCTAGGAGGCTGAAACAGGAGGATCACAACTTCAGCCTGGCAAATTTAGTGACTTAGCAAGACTCAGTTTCAAAAGAAAAAATAAAAGGAGTAGAAATTTCACTGAGTGGGAAAGCCCTAGGTTCAATCCTCCTTTTTTGCTTTGCACTCACTTGAATGACTACTGCCTTGTACCAGTTCCTATGTTGAAATTTGTGGGTCAGAAAATCCATACATGTTTAAGGCTTTAGGAATATTACTTAATGCACTATGTAAATATTTATGTTCTTAGTAGCAATATATAAAAATGCTTGTGTCCCATGTTATTCTTACTATTGGATGATACATTTAAAAATATCTTCGGCCTTTTTAAGGAGAAAATTGATGTTTTAAGGGAAAACGTGTCACAATATGTGACAGTGTGTTCTATCATTTGCTTACATTTTTCGAGAGAATGTTCAGAATTAATTAGAAGAGTTATTTTAAAGTTCATCTGTTTATCTTGGGCATATATAAAAAGGGATATATGAATATAGTAAGTTAGTTAAGGTATTTCTAAAACATTTTTATGTTTAGAATCTGACTCTTATTGAGTAACTTTTAGATCAGAACTATCAGTCTCCTTGTTTTTTCCATGTATTACCTTTTACATTACTTTGTGATGCTTTGTTTCAGAGCATCCCCAGTATTGGCTGCAGAAAATTTTTCATTGCTGCTAATACCATCCATCAAGTTTTCATACAGGAAGTTCATTTATCTTAGCAGAAAACATCAAAATAAGATTTTTCAGACAACAATCAGTGATAGGACTTAAATATTTGTGGTTGGAAATATCTAGACGTTGCAGTTGTCTCCTTAAGCAACCAAATTCCCATGTGTAATAACAGCAATTAGGACATAACGTCAATGATTAGTTGCAGCCTGATTTCAGAGATGTTAAAAAAGAGAAAAAGTATCTTACTGACAGAATGTATATAGAGATTTCATTATTGAAGAAAAGTTGGAACATGTGAGGGAGGATTAAAGGAAGGATCTACTCCAAAGCCCACTGGTGGCTTGCTTTTATTATCCTACCACTCAGGAGGCTGAGCCAAGAGGATCAAATGTTCAAGGCTTGCCTAGACTACATAGAAAAATCAAGAAGGAAAGGGAGAGCAAAAGATTCTAGATTACAGGAAGTATTACTAATTAAATGATCTTTTGGGAAGAAGAATTTGAATTTTTTTCTCAGGTGTGTTTAAAAATATATGGGAATATATATCTAATTGCCTTATCTGATTTTACTACAGTAGCCACTCACTATACATTTTTCAATTTAAAGATGTGCAGTGGGACACTTTCTTATTTTATTTTAAAATTATCTTTTAAAAATAATCTCTTTTCTTTGTTTCCTTATTCCCTCTCTCCCTCCCTCCCTCCCTCCCTCTTTCATTTGTTTGTTCATTTGTGCTAGGAATTGAACCTAAGGTTTCACATATGTTATGAAGCCATGTTACTACTAAGCTACATCCCAAGCACTTCTTTTAAAATTTTATTTGGAGACTGAGTCTTGCTAAGTTTCCTAGGTTGGCCTTGAAATTTCAGTCTTCCTGCCTCAGTCTCCTGAGTAGGTGGGATCACAGGCATAGGCCACCACACCATGTACAGTAAGCCCAATTTAGGAATGTTTAAGATGTGAACTTTCACAGATACAAATGGACCTCACATTTGGTTTTTTTCTGCTTTACATTGTATATTTGTGTGAAAGGTGTATAGGAACGAATCTGATGTAATGAATGTTCTCTTGGAACAGAACTTGTTTGAACTGTACCAGCTTCTTTGTACTCTATGGTCATAAGTGAAAGGAAAGAATTTTTATTCCGAAATAAATCAAATTAATGATATTGGAAAAATCACCTTCCTTCTGAGTTTCCTCCTCCATCTCAAAAGAGGAATGATGACCATTCTGTTCTACCTTCTTCTTACCCTATTTCTGGCAACCACATGCAGTTGAAGAATAAAAAAATATTTTCTACTCTATATATACACATAAGATTGTCTTTATTATGTTAGTTTTCCTTGTTTCTTTTTTTTAAATTTTATTTTAAAGACAAAAGAATGGAGACATATAAACCAGAATAACACAAAAACAATAAAGGAAATATAAAATTATAGAGAAGATAGTAGGGAATTAGCACTGGATGCTATATTACATAATGTTATCTTTGCTTTTGTTAACACAACAACAATAAAGGAAATACACAATTATAGAGAAGATAGTAGGGAATTAGCACTGGATGCTGTATTATGTAATGTTATCTTCGCATTTGTTAACACAAAAACAATAAAGAAAATACAAAATTAGAGAGAAGATAGTAGGGAATTAGCACTGGATACTGTATTACATAATGTTATCTTCGTATTTGTTACTCAGTTATACAGATGATGGCTTGTTCGATTAATCAGTTTTCTCCACATTCATCTCCATTGTTCTCCCACCCAATCAATCGTCTTCCCTCTGATAATAACTGTACTTTTTGGTTTATTTACTCCCTTGGGCTCTTACATTGGGAAGAGACATGGATGCTTCAATTTATGCTGTAACAAACATGTGTGCACACAAATTGCTATGGCAGGAGGTAGAAAAGCACTCATCCTCAAAGATAGTAGATAGGCAGGGAACCAGGTTCACTATGGTCAAGCCCTCAACTGAGAAGTCCTCAGGGCCATCAGGGGTCCGGTCGAGTCAGCAGGGTTACCCCGCAAACCACAAGCCTCTGCCCAGATGCAGCATGCCAGAGGCATGGTCAAGTCCTTGGGGTCGCCCCTGTGGACTGCCAGGCTCTGTCTGATCGAGGAGCCCTCAGGGGCCCAGTTGAGTCCTCAGGGTTGCCCCCCTGGACTGCAGGGCTCCGCCCTGTCAAGGTGCTCCCGGGGGCCAAGTTGAGTCCAAGGGGTCGCCCCCGAGGACTGATGGGTTCCACCCCATCCCCACGCTCCCGGAGGCCTGGTCCAGGACATCAGAGTTTTCATGTAGTCTAGAGGGAGCCCCCTTCCCTCCTCAGGCTGCTGAACTCCCTGTCAAGGCCCCTGGGGTCCCCTCATAGGGCACTAATGTCTCCCTGCAGGCCTCCTATGACTCTTTGGAGGCCATCCCCACCCAGCTAGAGTACTGGGTCTGCACTCTAGTTCCAGGACTTCGTCTCCTCCCACCTCTCGATCTCCAGTGCTGCCACTCTCTACCCCTTACAGCTGGGCATTGGGTGCACTTACGATGCTGGGCACAAATGGCGTGAGTGGTCTCCCCCACCCGTGCTCACTGAGGTAGTCTAGGTGGTGTGCTAAGTTTAGTTATTAGTTCTAGGAGAGAAATGGAGGATTTTCTTGGGTCTTCTGTGTAGAGTATATTGTTGTCTCTTGGACTCCAGGACTGCTACTTTTTGTGTAATTTGTCGCTATGGATTCATACAAGGTTCATATGTGCAAGCAGTATGAAGTCCCTCTTGGTGCTCAGATTAGTAGTTTAGAGTGAGTCCTGAAGCCCGTGGACTCATCCCGTCGCTGTCAGGAACACATGTTGAGCATGCAGGCTGCCAAGACTCAAGGTGCTCACAGAGGAAGTTCAGGGTGGGAGCTAAAGCCCGGTAATTCAGCTTGCGCTTCCTGCTTGGTGTTGGAGTGAGAAGGGCGTGTGGCCGTGTGATCTACCTCCATCTGCAGCTCTCTCTTACTGTTGTACTTCAGTTCCCATTTGTTCTTTGGCTGGATCCCTGGGAATTGCTGTGGCCCTGGGGTTGGTGCTGTTGCTCTCTGCTGGTAATTACCCACACAGTGGAAAGGCAGGAGTTCACAGCCTCGGGGCAGGCATAGAGCTGGGTGTGGTGGGCTGTGTACTGGTTGCTTTGACTCTGCTTTGCCTCAGGGCACTGACTAGAAAGGTTGCTGCAGAGTAGGCATGTTTCTTTAGTGGCTATTGTAACTTTTCATCCTCACACTGGGTTTGACAGCACCTCCCAACCACTGCTGCCTTCTCTATTCTGGCTTCTGCCCATGTCTCGGGAACTGCACTCTCCCCTGGCTGAGTCAGGAGGCTTCTGCAAGCATGGGCCTCCGAAGCTGAAGCTGTGAGTGCTGGAATGAGGGAGTGGTGTGTATGGAGTGGTGACTCCCTCCTTCTCTGCCTCCTCTTCCTCTAACTGCGCCATGGCAGCCCTCTGAGTTTTTCCTCCAGGAGAGGTCTTGTTTGCTCTTTCTAAGGGCTTCAATTCTCATTTCAGATCCTTCCTGGGTCCAGGGGCCCCACTTCTCTCCTTTTTGTCTTTCTTATGTTGCTATATTCCAGTGTCTGGGTGGCGATCCTCTGGGAGGATCTTTGCTGCTTACCTGGTCGCCATCTTCCCAAAAGTGTTTTCCCTGTTTCTATGGTGTTGTAACCTAGTTTTGTTAGTAGAAGGAGAGTGATGAGTTAAAATTTGAGACTTTTGCATATATTAGATATTCTAAGTCACATTTCTCTATGAAAGGTTATGAAATAAATTAATAGCTGACCTTCTTGACTTTGGGTAAGCTTTGTAGAAATGCTGCTGATACAAGTACATTGAGATATCATTCTTTTAAAAATTTTATAGGTCTTTTTTATTAGTACATGTTTGGAATATATAATGCTTCTATTTATCATGGAGGCATTTGTACATGTACCTAATATATCTTTATTTCATCCCTTTCCCTCCCAGCCTCCCGGGTCCTTTCAACTCTTACTGACCCTTTCCATCTGCAAAAGCTCTATTTCCATTTTCTTCTTCACTTCTCTTTTATCCCTTCTCCCTTCCCTCCTTCTATCTCATTTCCCTTTCCATTTGAGAAAGATCTCCCTACTTCCTATTATCTTTTATCTTGCTCTTTATATTTTGACTTTCTCAAGTAAGAGAAACCATGCGATTTTAAATGTGTGTGTGTGACTTACTTCAGTTAGCATTATGGTCTTGAGGTGCATCCATTTACCTACAGATGCCTCAAGTTTATCCTTCTTTATGGCAGAATAGTACTCCATTGTATATAATACCACACTTTCTTTATCCTTTTCATTTGTTAATGGACATATAGGCTGCTCCCAAAATTTAAATACTATGAATTGTGCTGCTATAAACATGAATGTGCATGTGTCACTGTAATATGTCTTTAAATCTTTTGGAAAGATACCAAAAGGGGAATGGCTGGGTCAGATGGAATTTTTGTTTTTAATGTTTTGAACAATCTCCATACTGATTGTACTAGTTTACATTGTTACCAGCGAGGTAGAAGGGTGCTTTTTCCCTTGAAGCCTTACCAGCACTTATTACTTGATTTCTTGATGATAGCCATTCTTTCTGAGTAAGGTGGTATTGCAGTGTTGGAAGTTTTCATTCTTTCCTTCTTTCTGTCCTCTAAGACAAAGGTCTCACTCTGTTGCCCATGCTAGTCTCTGATTTAACAGTGGTGCTGCCTCAACCTCCCAAGTAGCTGAGGTAATAGGCATGTGCCACTACCCATGGCTTTATTGCTTCATTGAATATTTTATTAGGGTAACAGTTTAACTTTTAGGCTGGATTTTTAGCTGTCTTCTAAAGCCTTTTAAAAGATAGCTATCCTAGCATTTAGGAGGCTGAAGCAGGATGATGTCCTTGAGTTTGAGACTAGCCTGGGCTTCATAGCAAGACCCTGTCTCAAAAAAAAAAAAAAGTAATAACAAAAAAACACAGCTATAGTTACAATTGTTTTTTTTTGTTTTGTTTTGGTACTGGGAATCAAACTCAGGACTTTGGGCTTGCCAGGCAGGTATAATTCAAACTTTATAATAGAAATTCATATAATAGGGTCAACTTCATAGAAATTTTCTTTATAATTAAAGGTATCTAAATCTATAACAAGGATCAAGATCAGTTATTACTTCAAGCCATAAGTTCCTGATACAAGTACATTGAGGTTTTATTCTTTTAAAATTTTATTTTATAGGTTTCTTCTTTTTTTATCAGTGCATGTTTTATAGGTTGAAAATTGGCCAATATCAATTTTGTTTCTAATCTACCAAAGCAACCAAATTGAATTTTTCATTGTGTAAATAGTATTGTATTTTGTAATATTTTCACTGAGTAGAATTGAAAAATATAAAAAACCTTTTGGCCTAATGACAATTTTTTTGGTCTTATTTTATTTGGAGGAACCAAATCTGTGGAAATGTTAGCATTCAGGCATGGTGAGTCACGCCTAATCCCAGCACTTGAGAGGCTGAGGCAGGACTGCCGTGAGTTCAAGGCCTGCACTACATAGCAAGGCTGTCTCAAAAACAAAACAAAACAAAAATAAATGTTAGAAGAATAGCCTACAAAAGAATTGTATTCATTTCTATTAACCAGTTATTAATATTTTTCCACATTTGCTTTAGTTACTTTTTTAAATGTTGGGCCATTTGAAGTAAGTTGCAACCTTTGTAATACTGCATTTCTGCATACTTCACTTTACATCTTCTGAGAACAGAGATAATTTTCAAAATAACTATTATTTTTATCATACCCATGACCTATAATATCATTCAATACATAGTTTCTATTTAGATCTTTTCGTTTATTTCCTAGATAGGTTTTGTACCCAGTCAAAGATCTAGTTAATGTTTTTACACTGCATTTGATGGAGGTGTCTTTTGGTTTCACTGGGTTAGTTCATGTATGGTTTAAATATTAAGTGTTCCCCAGGAAATCATGTTAAAGGGTTGATCTGCAGTGCACCAGTGCTCAGAGCTGGGTTAGCCCTAGCGATCTTACTGGGTCAGGACAGTGAGATCCTCGTTTGATGGGTTCATCGATGAATGGGCTGTTAGGAGGTGTGGGGTGTGTGTGCCTTTGAAAGGTCTGTCTTGTCCTTGGCCCTTTCTCACTCTGCTCTTTCCTTTTTGTTCTCCTCCCTGGCTGCCATTAAATGAGCAGCTTTTCTCCACCATAATGTTTCTCCTTTGGAGTCAGCCAGTCACGGAGTGAATCCATGAGCCACAGTAAGCTTTTCCTTCTTCAGGTTGATTTATGACAGGCATTTCGTCTCAGCAACAGAAAGCTAATACAATGCCTTCACACACACACACACACACACACACCCCATCTTTTATAACATTGACATTTTGAAGAATATTGTCCGTTGTCCTGTAGAATACTTTGTATTTAAGGTGTTTGGGTTTGGTCTTCATGAGAGAGTTAGGTTAGGTTTTAGAAGACTGCTACATAGGTGATGTTGAGCCTGATCAGAGTTTTTGGTTTTTTTGGTGGCTTTGGTAGATTAGAAACAAAATTGATATTGGCCAATTTTCAAGCCTGATAGAACTATAGTAATGATAGTAGATTCTTAACATTTCAACTTTGTTCCATCTGTTTCTGTATATATATATATATATATATATATATATATATATATATATTTGCTATATCACACATTGCTGGTGGTCTAAAAACACAAAGTTTCATTATGCAGTATTTGACAAGGCTTAGAGAAAAGTGTACATCAGAATTTGTTTTAATTTTAATTTATATATTCTGGTTTAACCAATTACACATTTAAAATTTAACAGCTTGTGTGCCTTTGACTATTACACTTATAAAAATTTTAAAATGAGCTGAAAATTAGAAAATTTTGTCATTGTGGAAGTTTCTTTTGGGGTTATATTGGTTTCCTAATTGTTATATTGAAAGCATATAGTTTTTTGTAATGACACTATTACAAGCTTTCTTTTTAGAAATTCCACAATTTTGACTATCTGTTTTTGTTACATTATCTAAACAGGCAAAAGGCTATTTAATATCTTGAAATGAAATGTATAATTTGTACACCTTGAATATTTTACTTCTTTCTTCAATTTTACCAGTTTAAAAATAGTGTCTTTAGGAGTGTGGTAGTGTATTTTGTTTCCTTTTCAATATTTTCATTTGGTTGTTTGTCTCTGCTAGAAGATCACTCTTGTGAATGTCGGTGTTTCCTTAGATCTTCGAATCAGTGGCAGTCTGTGCTCTAGAAGGATTTGCTGCTTTTTTCCCAGATAATATTATTCAAAAATTAGCAACTTGTTTGTTTGCTAATTTTTTGCTACTTTTCATATGGTGATGATATATTTACAGAACACTCTCATAGGTACTATAGGTAGGTATTGTAGGTGCTATACATAAAGCAATACTCAAAAAGGGGTGGGGGAATTTTTACACTAAACAATGTCTGTGGTATTCTATGGTTTCATGTAGACTTCCAATTAAATATATTACCTTCTTTCTCAAAGCCACTTATATAACATGATAGTCAATTGAAAAAGAGTGACATTTATACAATTATAACTAGTTATATATATATATATATATATATGTATATATATATGTATATATTCTTTGTACAAAAGGTTGATTGGCCAAAAAAGTTGAGTATTTGTGAGATTCAAAAAGCATAGAGATGAACCATTCCAACAGAAAAATATTTAAGGGAAATGAATCCAGGTACACTTGTGATTGATCATATGATGGGAATTAGAAAAATGGCACCTCAAGCATATGCAGAATAAACTTGTGATAGGTCTTTTGGAGAATGTTATAAGAAAGAAAATAATATTGCAAAATCTTATTTACACTTGAAGGAATTTGAGCAGTGAACTTTTCAAGTTGCTTGGTAGTTTCAATTTCCTACTAGAGTATTAATGCTTTATTTTTTAGTCTGGTTTATGAAGTTCATTTTGTAATTCTTCAGAAATAACAGATGTATTGCATATCTATTTGTACAAAGAGAAGTGAATCTGAAAGCACAGAAGCCACATAAGAATCATTAAATCTTAGGGTAACATGAAGCCTGGCTTCTAGCTGTAGTTTGCTAATCCCTGAGGTGTTAGTAAAATAATTTGCAGTATTCAAACTGAGATTGCTGCAGCCAAGTCCAGTGTATTAATGTT
Source organism: Dinomys branickii (assembly GCA_004027595.1). Lineage (NCBI taxonomy): Eukaryota > Metazoa > Chordata > Mammalia > Rodentia > Dinomyidae > Dinomys > Dinomys branickii. The sequence goes on from PVLD010031730.1 coordinate 10,791, forward strand.
TTTCCTGTAGTCTTTGGCAGAATGCTGCTAGTGAAAGAGGGATACAAAAGGTTACTGTGGCTGGACAGAAAAGAGCAGGAAGAGACTGTGGACTTTAAGGGCGGCTCCTTGCCGAGGGACACACGGGGTAAACATGGATTTGCTGGCAGTTACCCTGTGGTATCACACTGTTGTGTCTAAAATTTTTTCTATGTTTACTCTTTTAATAAATTTTTAAAGAGTTGAACACATTACCAGTAAGTCAGTGTGATGTGTATGTGGTGGAGTTTCTTTTTGGTGCGTTTCATCTGTATGGAAGCTTTAAAGTGTAGCTTCATTTCACTTTGTGCAGTTAGATTTCTGTCTTTTACTTTTAGAGCAAAATGATGTACTTTGTACTGAAGCTTTCCTTTCTTTTGGGTTTCCCCTATATAAGGAGGCAGGATAATTAACAGGGCAGAAAGTACATCTTTTATGTGTTCACACTGATACTAACATTTTTTTTTTTCGAGGCAGGGTCTCATTATGTAGTTCAGGCTGGCCTTGGACTTATGTAGCCGAGGCTGGCCTTGAACTCATGCAGATCCTCACAGCACCTCCCAAGGGCTGGGATTACAGGCTTTCACCATGTGCCCAGCCCAATACTTAACTCTGTTTTTTTGGTACTGGAAATCAAACTCAAGACCTTGCACTTACCAGGCAGGCACTTGTGCCACTGAGCTATATCCCCTGCCTAATACTTACTTTTTAAATGATTGTATTTATATTTTATCTCACTTATTCTGTTTCTCTTTGGCTTGCAAAGATGGTAGAGATACATTTGGAAAGAAGAGTAGGTTAATTTTTATCTCAATATGGTTGACTTAGTTTTTAAAGTTTTAAAATTGCATTAAAAGAGGAAATGGTGGATATGATAAATTGAATTTGGTATTCTTGGGCATATTTCTTTCTTCCTCACTTTCTTTCTCTTTGTGGTCCTGGGGATCAAGCCCAGGATTTTGCTCATGGTAGGTAAATGTTCTACCATTGAGCCATATCCTAACCCAGTTTTCATTTTTTATGTTTGTTCTATAGCATACCTTTTGAAGGAGTAATAAAAAATTAGCATATGCCTGTAAATTAGTACTGTGGCAGGCTGAGATAAGAGAATCATAAGTTCAACCCAGGTTTGGCAACTTACTGAGACCTTGTCTCCATAAATGAATGAATGAAATGAATAAATGAGTGAAAGAAAAAAACCCAAAAAGAAAACAAAATTACTGGGAATAGAGCTCAGTACAAAGGTCCTGGGTTCAATCCCCAGTATCACCAAGGGGGAAAAAAAAATTACTTCTGTTGCTTCCCATTTTCTTCCCTAGAACTGGTTCAGTTAGTGAATTTAGTGCTTAGGTCAGGATAAAGCTTTAAAGCAAAGATACATTAAAAATCTTACATTTTAGTTTTGCTTTGTGTGCTTTTGTAATAGCTTAGTTTTAAAGAAGGAATGATTTCATTTATTTTCTTTGGATAACTCAAAAATACTTACGTTGATGGGTCAGACATACTTGTAAGACTGTTCTAAATGAGTTTGTGTTGTTATTGTTGCAATGTTGGTGTAATGCCTCATCTTGAGAGGTAATTAATTAATTTAATTTTTGTGGCACTGGGGATCAGACCCAGGGCTTTGTGTTTTTTAGGCAAGTGCTATGCACTGAGCTACACCTCTAGCCCAAGAAGATATTTTAGCTTCCTTAAAGTCAGAGCTAATAAGTTCTAGAAGCTGTATTTGAATTGATATGTTACTGTACAAATCCTGTGGACGCTATTTTCTATACCATCTCTATAAAACTACAAATGAAGAAGAGAGAAGTTCAATTCCTGTAAAGCTTAATACATTTTTGTTGTTGTTCTTGCTGCTTAGACAAATTACTATTACCAGAGTGGGTTTGCCTCTTGGTGACTACAAAGCCAGTAAGTTTTTTACCAGGAGATAAAAGGGTGGAAGAGAAGTGTATTATTTGTAGCAAGTTAAGAACACTAGACAGTTTTCAAAATAGTACTCTCCAAAAGAGAACTTTTTTGATTTCTTTCTTTCAGTGCTTGTTTTTTTTTTTATTCTCGAGTGGTTTGTGTTTGTGTCTTTTCAGCTCCTGAGCTTCTACTGTAGAATTCAACCTTATGTGATGCCTAGGGATTTGAACAGGGTTATACTGGGTATATGGCAGGTAAAATACTGACCCTATGGAGAAGTGTGATTTTTTTCAGTCCTGTTTTTGCTTGAATTTAAGACTATAGCTATTTTCTCTTATTTGTCAGCTGTTCTGTGTGAATTTTTGCTCTGGCAGCTATTGGTAGCTTTTTCTTCATCTTCTCTTAATAAACACAGGAGACCTACCCTAATTCATTAAGTTACGGCCATGCCTCCTGACATCTATCCCCTGGGAATCCCCTGGCTCCTTTTAGTTTGCTTGAGACACATTCTTCATCACCTAATTTTTAACCTAGAGTCTACTGTGCTTTTCACTTCTCTCTTGCTCTCAGCTTTGCTTTCCTGATCCAGGAGAGAGTTAACTTACTCTTTGTCTTACTGGTTTTCTGTTTTTAAAGTTTTTGAATTTCTTATGTATAAATGTTTCAAGTGGAAAGGGCAGACAGTGTACCCAAATATAGGTGAATTGCCTGATCTTTATTTACTGTCTTTCTTTGGTATTCTGTTTTTTCTTCCGGCTCCAGGATACTATTACTTCTCCTAGAAAACTTTCTGATTGTTATATATTCCTTCACTGTTTTTGAGAAGGAATGTAAGAAAAGCAAACTTTTTATCCTGCTATTTTCCCACACTTGGTATTAGAATGATTGAAATGAAATGACAGAAAATGTTTTAGGAAAATGTGTGCGTTCTTGGAATATTGAGTTTTGATTCACTGGTGATAGACAGTAGTAAATATGCAGCAGTGACGATATGAATAAACCATCAGTTTCCTGAATACCAGAATCTGGTACAATTAGGTATTTGTTTAAACTTCTTCCTTAAATGGGTGTTATTTTTCTTGAGATTTAACTTTAAACTAGCGCTTATAGTTGTATTCATTCCAAGAGTCTAGTAAGTGATTTTTTTTTTTTTTAGTAACAGAAACATGGAGGGACAGGCATAGAGCTCAGTGGTATGTGACTGCCTGGGAAGCGCAAGGTCCTGAGTTCAATCCCTGGTACCGCAAAAACCAAACAAACAAAAATACCAAAAAACAGAAACATGGAGGTTAGGGCTTGACTTCTAGGGGTTTTAGATCATCCCTGGGGAATCATATTCTACCTAGCAAAAGAACTTTTTAGTAAGGATAGGAGGTATAGGAGGGTAGTGTATAATTTGTGTTGCTTGTAACAATAGGAATACTTGAGAATGCAAATAAGATAGTTGACTTTAGGAGGGTTTCTTCAGATGTAAGCAAAGTTTTGGTACAACATCTGGTTAATTTATTAGGACCTCATGTATTAGTCAAGGATTACTTGAGAGTATGGTAAACCTGTTATCTTTTTCCTCATTGGGTTTTCATCACCTTGAAAAGAGAACCAGTGCTTTCAGAGTGCTAGAATTCATTAAAGTGTTGATAGTTTTAAAAAAAAGTGGAAAGTGTTTGATACTATTCATCATTATCCATTTTGTCAGAACTTTATTTTATACTGGTATGCATAAAACTTGAATTTTCACAGGCATAAAAAATATTTTTGCTTCTATACTTACCATCAAGAGGACCAGGGATATTGGTTGACTGTCAGCAAAGAAACTACTACCAGAGGCAGGAAAAAGTTGGAGTGAGGACTCGGAAGCAATCTTCATTTTTAGGGCTAATAAAATCTGACATTCATGTTTATAGTTTATGTACCCAATGAAGGACAGTGTACATGGCTCATTCTTAAATGACAGAATTTTTCTGTAGCCTCCCCTATAACTGTGTAATCTTCAAAGACTGTAGAAGTTAATTTTTTGAGAAGAAAATAATTGTTTATTGTCCTTTATATTCTTTCCTGCTGTCAGATTTAAAAAGCCCCACAAGGTTGAGTGAACTTGTACATTCAGTGTGACGTACATACGTCTTCAGCCATCGCTGGCAGGCCCCAGGCCCAGGGTAGTTTAGGGTTAGTCCTCAGTGCTTTACTTCTCAGAATTTGAGCCGGACTGCGGGGTTATGGGGCACTCCTTCCTGAAGGTAGGTTCATTTTCTTTTTTAACTTTATGTATGTGTGTTTTTAAGCTGGAAAACAAAATGGATTCTTTATTGAGTATTTTAGCATATTTTATAGAGCCTTACATAATAATGCTATGAGGAATATAGAAACTATTTTTCAAAGTGTACTTCTGGTTAACAAATGATCTAAAATATAAACAATTAGAAAATGAAATAAGCCTAAAGAACAACTAATCATTATCAAGGAAGGACTAGTCAATAAATTTTGTTAGAAATACAATCCTTGAGATCCGGGGAAGATGGCGACCAGGTGAGCAGCAAGGGAGCGAGCCTCCTTGATAAACACCACCAGCTCGAGACAGACTTGGCGAGCGTGAATGCCGGGACCTTGGCTGGGAAGTTTAAACTGGGCGTATTTCTCTGAGATGCCGGGGGAGATGTGGTAGGGCGGACCAGGCTGCCGGGGCGAGACGTGGGAAAGTCCCA
>PVLD010031731.1:0-15420 GCA_004027595.1 Dinomys branickii
TTTGCACTGGATGCTGTATAATATAAAGTTATCTTCACTTCTGTTAATACAAAAACGATTGAGGAAATACAGAATTATAGAGAACATAGAAGGGAATTAGCTCTGGATGCTGTCCTACATAATGTTACCTTCACCTTTGTTACTCAGTTACACAGATGATGGCCCATTTGATCATTCAATTTTTCTTCTCCCTCATCTCCGTTGTCCTACCACTCAATCAGTCATCCTCCCTGTGATAATAACTGTACTCCTGGGTTTATCTATATCCTGGACTCTCGCCTTGGGAAGACATACAGCTGCCTCAAACTATACTATAACATACATGGGTGTACACAAACTGCCATGGTTGGAGGTGGGAAAGCACATATGCTCACAGCAGACCACCCGGCTCCACCCTGTCGTCATGCTGTGGGTGGGGGTGGGTCAAGTCCATGAGGTGCCCTGAGCGGGACCCTCAACGGAGCAGCCACCGGGCCCACGGCAGAGCAGCATCGGGGCCCACTGCAGGGCAGCCACGGGGCCCACAGCAGAGCAGCCGCGTGGCCCACTGTGGGGCAGCCACGGGGCACACAGCGGCGCAGCCACGGTGCCCACTGGGGAGCAGCCGTGGGGCCCACAGTGGTGCAACTGCAGGGCCCACAGCGGTGCAGCCGCGGGGCCCACTGTGGAGCAGCCACGGGGCCCACTGTGGAGCAGCCACAGCCGCAGGGCCCACAGTGGTGCTGCCGCGGGGCCCACATCGGAGCAGCCATGGGGCCTGCTGCAGAGCAGCCACAGCTGCGGGTCCCAGAGCGGCGCAGCTGCGGGGCCCACATTGGAGCAGCTGCGGAGCCCACTGCAGTGCAGCCACGGGGACCACTGCAGAGCAGCCGCGGGGCCCACAGCAGCGCAGCTGCAGGGCCTACTGCGGAGAAGCCACGGGGCCCACAGCGGCGCAGCCACGGGGCCCACTGCAGAGCAGCTGTGGGGCCTTCAGCGGAGCAGCCGAGGGGCACGTGCCCCCATTGGGGTCCCCTCTGTGACCCTTTTGGTTCTGTTCCATTACCTTGATGCCAGAGGCCCTTTCTTCTCCTCCCACCTCCTCCTGATCTCCAGCATTACCGTTCCCCACCCCTTGCAGCTGGGCAATGGGTCTCCAAAGCTGAAGCTGCGAATGCTGAAACGAGGGTGTGGGCCAAGGGTGTGCTTGGAGCAGTGACCTCCTCCCTCTCTGTCTCGTCTTCCTCCGACTGCGCCATGGCAGATCTCTGATCCCCTCCTCCAGAGGAGGTTTTGCTTAGTCTTTCCGAGGGTTTCAGTTCCCATTTCAGATCCTTCTCGAGTTCAGGATATCCACCTCTTTCCTTTCGGTCCTTCACATGTTGCTATATTCCTATGTCTGAGTGGCATTCCTCCAGGAGTTTCTCTCTCTGCTGCCTACCTGGTCACCATGGGTTCATACAAGGTTCATATATGCAAGCAGTATGGAGACACTCTTGATGCTCGTATTAGTAGTTTGGGGTGAGTCCTGAGGCCCGTGGACTCATCCCATTTCTGTCAGGAACAGGTAGTGATTGCGCAGGCTGCCGAGGCTCAAGGTGCTCACAGAGGGCGTTCAGGGTGGGAGCTGAAGCCCAGTAACTCAGTTCATGCTTCCTGCTTGATGTTGGAGAGAGAAGGGCGTGGGGCCGTGTGATCCACCTCCATCTGCAGCTCTCTCTTGCTGTTGTGCTCCAGTTCCCGTTTGTTCCTTGGCTGGATCCCTGGGAGTTGCTGTGGCTCTGATGTCGCTGCTGATGCACCCCACTGCTCCCCACTGGCAGCCGCCCACACAGTGGAGAGGCAGGAGGCTACAGCCTCGAGGCAGGCATAGAGCCGGGTGTCGTGGGATGTGTACTGGCTGCTCTGGCTCCACCTTGCCTCCAGGTGCTGATTAGGAAGGTTGCTGCAGGGTGGGGACTCTGCTTCAGTGGCTGTTGCAACCTGTCATCCTCACACTGGATTTGAGAACAGTTCCCAACCACCATTGCCTTTTTTCCTGGCTGCGCCCTCTCCTCTCCAGACCTGGACTAGCTCTTGGAACTCCGCTCTCCCCTGGCCGAGTCGGGAGGCTTCCATGAGCGTGGGTCTCTGAAGCTGAAGCTGCGATTGCTGGAACGAGGGCTTGGGCCAAGAGTGTGCTTGAAGCAGTGGCTTCCTCTTTCTCCATCTCTTCTCCCTCCGACTGTGCCGCACTGTGCCGCGGCGGCCCTCCGATCCTTTCCTCCAGGAGAGGTTTTGCTTGGTCTTTCTTAGGGCTTCAGTTCCCATTTCAGATCCTTCTTGGGTTCAGGGTACACACCTCTCTCCTTTCTGTCTTCATATTGCTATATTCCATTGTCTGGGTGGTAATCCTCTGGGAGGTTCTCTCTCTACTGCTTACCCGGTCGCCATCTTCCCGGAAGTCCTGTTTCTTTCTTTTTTGACACTAGGCATTGAACCCAGGACCTTTGCACTGAGGCACATCCTCAACTCTTAAAAATTTTTTTTTTAAATTTTAAGACAGAGTCCTGCTAAGTTGCTAAGTTGCCTAGGCTGGGCTCAAACTTGCAGTCCCCTTGTTTCAACCTCCCAGTGCTGGGGTTACAGGGGTGTGCCACGACACTTGGCTCCACTTTAATTATTTTGCATATGGAAATCTAGTTGTCCAGTATCATTTAAGGCAATTCTTTCCCCAGTGTCCTATATGCCCTGTATTGCCACTCTTGTTAAACTCAATTGAATGTAAGTGTAAGGCTTTATTTCCGAATTTCACTTCTATTCTATTGTTATTCTTTTTTCAATATTGTTTTGGCTATCTTGGGTCCCTTGAGTTTCTACATGAATCTGAGGATTAACTTGACAATTTTTGCAAAGGTGCCAGCTGAGATTTTGATAGAGTTTGGACTGACTCTGTAGATCAATTTGGAGACTATTGCCATGTTAACGACATTGTCTTCCAACCCATGAGCGAATGTGGAGGTCTTTCCATTAATTTAGGTTTTTACTTTCTTTCAACATCACTTTGTAGTTTTTAGAGTAGAGAAACTACAGTTTTTTTTTTTTTGCTAAATTTATTCCAAAGCAGTTTATTCTTTTTGATGATATTAGAAGCGGAGTTGTTTTTTAAATTTCAGTTTTGGGTTGTTTATTGCAAGTTTATAGAAACATAGTTTATTTATTTTTATTAATTAAGTTTATTGGTCCATTTTAGGTATATATAATGATCACACTCATCATAGAGAATTTGTACCTGTAAAGATATAACTTGATTTTTTCCCATTCCTCTACTCTCCCTCCAACCCCTCTCCCCCTCCTTACTTGAAAAATCTTTGTTTCCATTTTTTGCTAGAAACAGACTTCTAAAACTTTTTTTAAGTATTAGAGATTAAACCCAGGACTTCATATGTGCTGAGAAAGTGATCCGTCCCTGAGCGAGACCCCCACTGCCTGATTTTTACACATTGATCTTGCAGCCATACAGCATTCACTTATTTGTCAGTTTTGTTTTGCATTATTTTTGGTGCTGGGAATCAAACCCAGGGCCTCACAGGTGCTAAGAAAGTGCACTACCTCTACCTGAGAGCCACATACCCAGCCCTTTAAACAGTTGTTTTTTTTGTGTGTGTGTGAATTCCTTTGAAGTTTTTATGCACCAGATCATGTCACCTGCAAATAGAGATCATTTTACTTCTTTCTCCCCTGTACCTATAACTTTTATTTCATGTTCTTGCCTAATACCCCTGCTGGAACTTGAGAACTGTGCTGAACTGTGAGATGGGCATCCTGTCTTGTTCCCGGTCTCAGCACCATTCCTGGAAGTGGTTGCTGAGTGAGGGTGGGCGAGGGCACCAGGACTGTCAGCAGTTGGGGTGACAAATTCATTTCCTGGGTGTTTCAAGTCTTTCCGTAAACTCTGTGTATACCTGGTTGTGTACAGCCAGGAGTTAGCGAGTAGGCAGGTGTACTATGGATTCTGTCCATTGTTATTATGGGAAAGAGGTAATTTTGGCAGATTCATTTGGTTTCATTCTTTGAGTTGTGCTGGTTTCAAAAAGTGCTTTGGGACCGAGGGTATCCCAGGGAGAGCATGTGGTCTTACCCCAGGGGGACACAGTCAAGGGCTTGTCAACCCTAAAACCTACGTGCCTTCCTTGTAAAGCTCCGTTCCTCCTGTGTTCAGGTGAGACTCGGGGTGCAGATGATGTCTCACAGGAGAGACACTAGCCTGGCCTGGGTTCTCTGTGGAGAGGACACAGATATAAGGTTTGGATCTACTTGTGGGAAATCAAAACTCACAGTTATGAGGTACTGCTGCCTGCCCAACAGGCCAAGCAGCCACCCAGAGGCACTGGGGACTCCCTGGGCATGGCTCAGTATTTTCCCCTCCATCCTTTCTCCGAGTCAGCAGAACCTCAGGCTCTGGTCCATGCTTCAGTTGGTAGGGGAGGCCCAAACAAACAGGGACTCTGTCAGGACTGCTCTGCTCCAAGGTCCCAGGAGAACTCAGGAGGTCTGGATCAGCCCACAGGAGATCCACAGGGGTCACAGATTCCATAAGTCCAGGCCTCGGGCCTCCAAAGATTGACTGATTTTGGACCATGGCCTTGGAATCACTGGAAACTTCAAATCCAGGTGGGTTGCAAACCTGCAATAGAGACATCTGTTGAGGGGGAGCCAGGAGTGGGGACCATTGATTGAGCCCTGTCTTCTTACAAAGGAAGAAACAATGTCTGTTCTGAAGGAGGACTGGTCACAGCCACTTAGTGCACACTGCCCTCCACCTTCTTCTGTCTGCTTCAAGCCTTCCCTGATCAAGCATGTGCTCCGCAGGGTCTTCCTGAAGTTGGTGTCACGGCCCAAAGGGGACAGGACCCTGGTAACAGGGGATCCCCGGGTGGAGGGCTTTGCCATTTTTTAGGAGCTAAAATCTACCATTTCACTGAGCGTAGCCCCCAGTTAACAACAGGAGGGGTGGGAGCCGACAGCTGAGACAGTGGCCTCTGGCTTTATGAAAGGTGACTTTGAAATGCCACATTTGTTCTGACAATGCCTGGGCGGCTGAGCTGTACTGTGACAAATGACTCCAGCACGAGGCCACGCTGTCAGGAGCAGTGGGGAATAAAAGGCTCCTTCTCAGTGGCTCCTCTTTAAAATTTTCCTTTTTATTATGAACTATTTCAAACACACACATGGAGAGAACAGGAGCATGGAGCCCCTTGGTCTACCCCACCCAGATGTGATAATTAGCAGGATTTTGTCACCCTCCAACCGTGTCCTTCCTCTCCCTCTCTCCCTGCCAAAGTATTTAAAATAAATCTCAACCATAATGTGACTTCACCTCTGTATAATTTCTCTCTCTTGATAAAAAAAGAGGACATTTTCTTACATAACCACAAAGCCACCATCACATCTAATAAAATAAATATTAACCTCTCGGGAGCATCTGATACCCAGGCCATAATCAGATTTCCCTGTTTGTCTCAAAGTGGCTTTTTCTACTCTGATCGGTTTGTTGGAATCTGGATCTAGAGAAGGCCCAGGGGTGGCATTTGGCTGCCAGTTCTCCGAAGCCCTTTCCTATCTTGGCCTGTTTCTCTTCCTTCTGTTTAAACTTTCATGCTGCTGATATGGAAGGAGCCTGTCCCCTCCTGAGGTTTGCCAGACATTCGGGGTCCTCCCTCCCGCCTGTGTCTTCAGAGCCCAGCAGCCTTTCTCCCCTACGCTTCTCATACTTGGCCGCCAGCACTGCACTGCAGCTTGGATCTTAAATGTCTGTCAATGGCCTGTGTGTCAAAGACTTGGACCCCAGAGTGGCAAAACTGATGGGAGATGGTACCTCTAAGGGGTGGAGCCTAGAGGGAGGTCTTTAGGCATTGGGGGTACTCTTGAAGGACCCCAGCTTTTTTCTCTTTCTTTTGTTGCTTAGTCTTGAAGTGCTCACCTTTGTTCTGCCTTGCACTTCTGCCATGATGCCTTGCTTTGCCCAAAGTGGTGAGGCCAATCAATTGTGGATCAAAACCTTTAAAACTATGGCCCAAGGCTGGGTGTAGTGGTGCATGACTATAATCCCAGCTCTCGGGAGGCTGAGGCAGGATTGCTATGAGTTCCAGGCCAGCCTAGACTACATAGTGAGTTCAAGGGCACTTTGAGCTATATAGCAAGACCTTGGCTCAAAAAAGAAAAAGAACCCCAAAAACCAAAACAAAACAAAATAATGAGCCAAAATAAGTCTTTTGTCTTTCTAAATTTGCTTTGTTTGTTTTTGGCAGTACCAGGGATCAAACTCAGAACCTTATGCTTGCCAGGCAGGTGCTTACTCCACCAAGCTATATCCCCAGCCCTATTTTTCTAAATTGATTATCTCTGGTATTTGTTACCATAATGGAAAGCGGACTAACACATGCTGGATGTCTAGTTAGAACTGGGTTCAGCTTTTCACAGGATCAGTCCTGGGCAGGGCTGCCTGTGTCCTATCGCACCATAGCAGGAGACAGATATGGGCACTTTGTCTGTCTTTAGCAATGCCAAAATGGATCTGCGGCTTCAGATGGTGACAGCCTGACCCCTCCACGGTAAAATACCTTGCTTGGTAGCTAGCTGCCGAAGATGGCCGTCCAATGAGTCAGACCTCCCAGTATGCACCCTCCATGTGAACCTTTCCCTTGAAGCTGGGGGCTCTCTGACTGGCGTTGGTCCACTGGAACACATGTGTGATCTCTGGGCCAGCTCACAAAAAGGCTGTGGTGGCCAGGCATAGTGGTGCATGTCTATAATCCCATCACTTGGGAGGCGGACACTGCGGGGTCACTGTGAGTTCAAGGCCAGCCGGGGCTACATAGAGTTTGCCTCCAAAAAAAAAAAAATGCCTGTGGCTTGTTAGTGAGAACTTTACTCTGAGGAAACCTAGCTGCTATACAAGGGGTGTGGCTATTCTGAGACTGCCATGTTGTGAGGAGGCCCAAGCTGGATATATGTGTGTGTGTGTGTGTGTGTGTGTGTGTGTGTGTGTGTGTGTCCCCTAATATATATTATTATATTACACATTATATAATACTATATTATATATGATATATTATATATCACATATATGTATGTTTATATATAGAGAGGGAGCAAACCACCAGTCGTCACTATTTCTGCCCCTCAGACCTGAGCGTGGTGAGGCCATCTTGGATACCCTCCATGTTGATGACTCCAGCCTTTGCTGCCATCTGGTTCCACCTGTATGAGAGGCTCTGGGTGAGATCTGAGAAGCTGAGCCTAGGCAGCTCTGAACATGGGTGGCAAATGGCATTGTTGTTTAGTCACCATGCTGCTGGGGGGATTGCTGTTAACTAGGATGCTCATCAGCTTTTCCTTTCAATGTTCCAACCATTGTCTGAGCAGGTGATTTTATTGGAGGCTATAAAATGACTTTCTGATTCTATCTTTCCTCTCACATTTATTTGTAGGAATTCTTTCTCTCACCAATTAGGGCTCCTCAGTTCCCTTGAAATATAGTCTCTAGCTGAAAGGCAGGGAATTTGTGGGGGTCTTTCTTTTTCACTGGTGGTCCCTGTCTCCCTGACAGAGTGACTCAGCCTTTCTTGGATTCGTGGCTCAAATCAAGGCAAGAGAGAAAAAGATGGGGAGAAATGAGAAGACGCCTGAGGAAGGTGAACAGGGAGCTCAGTTTCCAAGGAAACCATAGGTAATCATCAGGCTCTCTGAGGTTTATTCTGTCTTTTCCCGTTAAAAGCCAGATGCTATCACCTTCTCGGTCAGCCACATGCTTGGGCAGGCACCAAATGGGTCCCAGTGGCGAGACAGTGAGCTTGAAGAGTGACAGGGTGGCTGCTCCTCCCCTGGACCTGCTTCCTCTCATGTACCCCGTGAGTCCTCACACCTTTCTGGTGGATACAGACCCCTGCCCCAAGTCTCCTCAGGCCATGAGGAGTGGCTGGTTCCGGGGTGAGGGCTGTACCCAAAGTTGATTTCCCAAGAACTCCAAGGGACAGGATACAGCATCTGCTATGGTTTGAAATCTCCCTCTAAAACTTGTGTTGAAATTTAATTGCCTTTGTAACAGTATTAAGAGGTGCAGGTTTTTAAATGGTGATTGGACTAGGAGGGCCCTTGTTAAGTCAATTTTTTTTTTTTGTACCAGAAATCGAACTCAGGATTTTGCATTTGCCAGGCAGGTTCTTATGCCGCTGAGCTATATCCCCTGGAGGGCCCTTGTGAATGGATTGGTGCCATGCAGGAATTGGGGAGCTGTGGGATTGGTCTTGATAAATTCAATGAGTTCTGTCCAATTTCCTCTCCTTCCATCTTTCCTTCCTTCCTTCCTTCCTTCCTTCCTTCCTTCCTCCCTCCCTCCCTCCCTCCCTTCCTTCCTTCCTTCCTTCCCCTGCCTTGTCTCTGCTTTCTTGCCCTCCTCCATGTTATGGCTCACATTATGGCCCCCACTAGGTGCAGCCCCTTGATCTTGGACCTCACAGCCTCCAGAACTGTGAGCCAGAGAAACTTCTGTTGCTTATGGTTTACCCAGCCTGGGGTATTGTTATAGCCATAGAAAGCCAATGAAGACACAGCTTTGCTCAGAACTCTGTCCTGGGCCATCAAGACTGAGGATCCTGCCTGGTCCTGTGGTAGAAGGACCACAGTCTAAGCCCTGATCCCCTAGAAACAAAATAAAGACACTGTGTCCAGTGATCAGAGGTGATTCAGAAGATGCCTGGCTGTGGTGCAAGATCTGCCTGGGATTCTTGAGAGCTACCGTGTGGCAGGTACTTGCTGCGTGCCAGACATGAGTTGGGGTTGGCTGAACGCTGCCAGCTCAGAGACTCACAAGCCCTCAGGAGACCCCCTCAAAGGGGCCTCTTCACCTCCATTTCACTGGTGTAGGAACAGAGGTCCAGGGCTGGGGATATAGCTCAGTGGAATAAGTGCTTGCCTAGCAAGCGCAGGGTCCTGAGTTCGATCCCCAGTACTGCAAAAAAAAAAAAAAAAAAAGGAACAGAGGTCCAGAAAGATCACCCAAAGTGGCTGATTTGTGGAATGGGGTTTAGATCTGTCCTGGCCGGGAGAATTCTGGCAGCAGTGTACCTTATTTTAGTGTTTAACCCCGTGCATCTGGCTTTTTGATTGACCTGTATGTGTATAAAGCATCAACTGGAGTCTCACTCCAGGTAGTGGTTTGATCATGACTCAGAAAAATGACAGTGAGGAGCAGGTGCCCCTATGCCCTGCAGACTGGTGTGGCTTTGGGCCCTTCATGGGTTGGAGCTGCCGCTCGGTCTTAGCCGTTTCCCCAGGGAAGACAGCCCTGCTTTACTCTAGAATAGCAACTGAGAGCATCCAGGTCAACAGATCTGTGAAAGAAATTCCTTTATACACAATGTGCCCTGTGGCAGATTGACAACTGGTGGGCAACTTGTAACCCCCCAGCTGAACTTAGTGTGGTGCTGGCTGTGGGAGGCCCACCTGAGGGCTGTTGCCAGCAGCATAAGAGGCAGAACTGGAGAGGAAGAAGGGAAGGCTGTTTGGAGCTGGTAGAAGCTGTTGGAAGTGGACAGAGCTGCAAGGAGCTGTTGGTTCTCTTGGAGGAGCTCGTCACGCTGGCTTTCCTGATGAACTTGGGTGTTTTCAACCTCCAAGGAGCTCGGGACCTCATTGTTGCTGAGAATGGCTTCGGTTCACTTTGGGGGAGCTCTGGTCCTCACTCTGAGCATTGCTTCCTGGCTCTGAAGAGGAAGATGGTGCGCTGCTCAGTCTCCTGGAGAAGCTTGCTGTATTGGCCTTCCTGATGGGAGCTCAGCTGTCCTGATCACTGGAGGAGCTCGGGGCCTCACTGTTGCTGAGGGTGGCTGTGGTGCTTTTCAGGGGGAACTCCGGTTCTTACTTTTAGCGTCACTTCCTGGCTCCAGTTCACATCCCTCAGCCCGCTGGCGCAGATGCTTCACCCCGCTGGCACAGACTTTCTAGCTTCCACCACCGTCCTTTGGGCCTTCCCAGTGCAGATCTGTGAAACGGGCCTGCATGAGATGTTGTTATGGGCTCTAGGCCTCCAGCTGGGCTCCTGGGAGGGATTGTTATGGGCTCTAGGTCTTCAGCTGAACTCATGCGGGACATTATCGTGGGATCCAAACCCTCAGCTGGATTCTTTGGTCTTTAGTGTGTGGACATATTTCCTGCACTCTCTTTGTATATGATTCTGTGGGTGGCTATTATAAATAGTCTTATAAAATATGTGTCCTGTATTATATTGTTCACCCTTGCAGTAAGCCCCAAACCAACACATGCTCCTTACCAGAAAAGTCATTGGGCCAGGCGTGGTGGCGCATGCCTGTAATCCCAGCACTCAGGAGGCTGACGCAGGAGGATCATTGTGAATTCAAGACCAGCCCGGGCTATAAAGCCAGCCTGAACTGCATAGTGAGAGCCTGCCTCAAAAAGGCAAAAACAACAACAACAACAACAAAAAAACCCAACCAGAAAGGTGTTGGACACACATGAGACTAAGTAACCAAAATCTTGCCAGGGTGGAGTGGGAATATCGTCACCCACTGTGATTGTGTGCTCTATGCTGTGGTTAGAAGGCAAGGGGTTCGGGTGGTCCAGGCACATTCAATCTGTGTGTGGCATGGCTCACATCAGGGCAGAGTCACCCCCACCCGTGGTGAATGGAGGGATCCCAGGCCTACCAGACACTAGTTTCCTTTGGACACTGGTGAGGGTCCAGCTTTGAGCCAGCTACACTGGCCCTCTGGTTGGTTGTTACTTCCCCAGCCCTCTCCACTGCCCTGTTCCATTACAAACAAATGGCAAATGTCTTCTGGTGCCGGAAATGTCCCATCTCACTGGTGCGAGGAGCCATCTGCTCTGTCCTATCTCTGCAAGCCACACCTCCTGGGCTGAGGGGGGAGCCCCTACAGAAGTGGGGTGTGCAGTGTGGGAGAGCTAGGAATGGAGTGCAACTCTGGTGGGGAGTCCTTGGGTAAGGTGCCTGCTTCTGTGAGTTCATTTCGTCATCTCTAAGGGGACAGTGATTCTTCCCTCAGAGGACTTTGTCCAGGGGCTGATAGGCACCTTTTCTGGTTCCCAAGCCTACACTGCTGTTCACTCTGACAGGGCTTTGCGTCCAACAGAACCTGGCTCTGGGCCAAGGGGACCTGAGACCTCACCCTCAGTGGTCTCCCCAAGACTGCACAGGGACCTAGCGCATCTCGCAGCTTTGCAGATCATTCCAGACCATGCTCTGGGCTCCATGGTCACTGTGGAGAGGAACTTCGCCTGTGGTCTGCTGGAGACCTGTAGTTTCTCTGCTTCCAGTCTCAAGGTGGCCCCATCTGAGTGGCCTTTCTTAGGACACCATGATTGCCCCTTCCCTGGGCTCTGTGGGACAGGGGATCTGGGACTTCCCTCCCCAGGGGATCTGAGGGGGCTCTTCTGTTCTCTGGCTCTGGGGACTCTCTGCTTTCTCCCCATCCATCGGGACTCCCAGCACAATCTCCCCTCCCCACACACTTGAGTTTTTAGAGAAAGAGACAGAAGTTTGGGGAAACTTTGCTTTTGGCTCATTTACAGCACCCCCCCGCCCCCTGAAACAGAGCGCTAATGCCTGGCTTGCTCCCAGGACCCAGGGAGGACAAAGTCATCTGATCTTCGTTTGGTGACCCTGTGCAGTGCATGGGGCAACCTGAGAGCCAGCTTGCAGGCACTGTGGCATTGGAGCACCCGGTGGCTGCAAATCTCGGCCCCAAAGGGACCCGGGCCAGAGGTCAGGGTGGGGAGGGAGGTCCAGGCCTCTTTCCTGACACTTTGTCCTTGGGTTCCTTGTGGGCCATCATAGGCAACGGTCATAGTCTCTGTGGGATTCTAGAGCTGCTATGATGGCCTCCCATTGTGCCCTGGCCCTGGCCACCCTCTGCTCCAGCCTCCTCGGAATCTGCCTTCCTCTTCCTCCTGGACCCTCCCCACCGGCATGGACTGCTCACCTGTCACAAACCCAGCATGGTTCTGGGTGCTTCTGCCTGGGATTTCATTTTCCCTCAATCAGCTTGAGGGATAAGGACCCTGTGACTCCCATTTCACAGATGAGAAAGCAGAGGCTCCCCCCCTTCATCCTTTTCCTCCAAGGCCACACAGCGGGTTCCTTAAGTTGAGCCAGGTTTAGCATTCTGTTCACTTACCCACATCTCATTCATTAAGAACTTCGATTACATTTTCTCCCATCACAAAGGTAATAGTGTCTAGTTAGAGACAGAGATTTTAGAAAATACAGAGAAAAAGAAAAACATAAAAGTCACTGTCTCCCCTCCAAAGAGAAAACACATCTATTCTTAGCTCCGTGGTTCTAGCAAGACACATTTCCGGGCCCCACCCCCTGAGTGGCTGAGTCAGTAGGTTTGGGGGAAGCTAAAACTATACGTCCAACAAGCTTCGGGTGCTGCTGCTGCTGCTGGTTTGAGGGCCCCACTTTGGGAGCGCTCCTGAGCTGAGTCGCCTTAGCACTGTTACTCCTGGGGCCAAGAGGCACATCGGGGTGAGGGCTGTCCTGGGCATTGTCTCCACCTACGACACGCCAGCAACACATTCCTCCTGCGATGAGACAATCAAAAACACCTACAGACACTACCAAATGTCCACTGGGGGTGGGAGGACAAAGCTGTCCCCAGTAAGAATCCTAGATCTGTTCTTATTGTCTGTGACCCTTGACACTAAGACATACACCCTGAACTCACACAGGTACTTCTTTTTCTTCCAGAATAGTGTCAAACTATAAATACAGTTTTATAACTTGTTCTTGTTCACCTAACCACACATTGCCAATTAACACAGCAATTAGCTCCCCTGGCAGCAAAGAGAAACAGGGTTTCTGTGCAGATGATGTGGGAAGCATCACCTGGAGGCCACTGTGTGGCTCCAGGCCAGGAAGCAGGGGAGAGGGCTGTCCTTTGGGCACAGTATGGGGACCTCTGGCTTTGGGGGCAGGTGTGGCAGCAGCTTAGAAGGCTGTCTTTTCAGCTTCCTCAAGTGCCTTCTTTGCTTGGAAGAAGAACGCCCTCTTTCACCACGGTGGGCTCCAGAGAAGGACCCAGGGACTCAGCTTGTCCAGAGTGAGGGTTCCCAGCTGCCCCCTTGGCAGTAAGTGTCTGGGCTGCAACGGTACCAGGCCAAGGCTGCTGTTCCCATCATGCAGGCAGGTGGCTGCTGGCAACACACAGCAACAGTGCAGGCTGCGCAAAGGTTCCTGGGACTTTTGCTTTCCCTGTTACTCCTCCTGCCTGCCAGCCTCAGTCTTCACTGGCTCCCATGCCAGGACCCAGCTGCTGCCCACCTCTGCCTTGTGAGGGGCTGTGGTCAGTGCTACAACCAGGGTTGTGAGGTGCTAGCCAGGCAGGGGCGCTGGGAGGAGGCCCAGGGAAGGTGAGGGGCCCTCTCTGTCCCCTTTAAGGCTGTCTCTCCAGTGTCCTCTCCTCTTCCTTCCATGGGCCCGTGTAGCTGCTGCTAAAGAGACTGGGTGAATTGACTCTGGCTCCACAGGGAGCTCAGACTGATCCAGTTCCATGGGGATTTTATCTGGCTCAGGGAAAGTGCTTCCCTACACCCATGGTGTGCCAGGGCTTATAGAACTGGCTTGTGAGAATGCACCATATGCCTGTCTTTCCAACTGTGCTGTCACATTAGCAGCTTGGTAGGAGTGTTTACACTGCCGGAATTGGCAAATGCTGCAAATCAGGGCTTTCTGCCTCCAAGTCAGGGCCCAGTCACCAGTGCAGCACTGGCCTGCTCCCACTAACTGTGATCGATCAGGACCCAGGCCACCCAGCTGTTGAGGATGGTCATCCTACGGTCACAGAGCGCTGACGGTTGGACAAAGCCAATGTCTTGAATACAGAGTAGAGAGGCAGAAAGAGTGTGGCCTTGGGAACATTGTCTGATTTTCTCGTTTTGTTGAGAGCATCTCACAGCTTGGCTCGGTAGTCAGAGAACAAGAATTCCAGAGCTATGGAAATAAAGTGCCTTGCCTTGCCTTGCTTCCCCTTGCCTCTTCTCCCCTCCCATCCCCTCCCCTCTTTCTTTTTCTTTCTTCTGAGAGGTTTTCCAACCCTGTTCATGTGCTTTGGTCTCTTTTGTACCAAAGAATGAGGAGCAGAGCAAATGTAGTGACCTGGGGGCAAATGACAGAAATGGCCCAGGCTTGGGAGAGTTTCTGGAAGGAATGGAGGACCTATTTTCTGCATTCCATTTGGGGCTCTATATAAATCAGTGACCTCAGAAAAAGCCTGATAGCAGTTACATCAGCGTACATGCAGCTCGAATGGGGTGTTCAGGAACTGGTCTTGGTCTTTGGAAAAACCCTTTGCAACTGGAGGAAGCAGTGTGCCTAAAGGTCATATGCACCTCCCACCCCCCAGAGAGGGGGTCTTGCTGAGCTCTCCTCCCCTTACGCCCTGCAGCATCAACCAAGCACCCTTCCCTCTGGACACAGATTTCTCTTGGCCCTTGGGACACTTCTGGCGGACCTGGAGCTATTTCTGTCTCCGAGGGCTGAGGGCCCCCATGGTTGTATCACTGCCTCCCTTGTCCTCTATAGGGGCATCTCCCGTGATTTCATCTTTGCTGTGGTTTCAGCTTCATTTCTGTCTGGAATAGGTGGTGGACAACTTTGGGGGTCTGAATTCTCCAGTCCTGAAACTGTCCCCCTCCTCCCACGTCTTGGCTGCTGGGCTGATGGAGAAGGATTTAGGGACCATGAAGAACCACGGGTCCAGCGACAGTGCAATGCCAGAGAGGTGATGGGATGTGTGGTGAGCCAGGTGTGAGGCAGTGGGGTGCTCTTATGGTTTAAGATCCCAAATATCCCCCCAGAGACTCTTGGGTGTAGAAGGTGGCTGAATCATGCGGCTGCAGGGAGGAGCTCGTGGGTGAATGCGCTGTTTGGAGGCGGGGCTGTGACCTGGAAGGGTGGATTCTTGTCCCAAGCCTCACCCTTCTGTCTCTCTCTGCTTCCTGATACCATGGTTGGAGCACCTTTTCTCCACAGTGTCCCCCTGAAACTGTTAGCCAAATAACCTTTCCTTGAAGTTCCAGGTGATGGGCACTGCTTCCAGAGGGTGGCTGAGACAGGAGGGACAGGCTGCGAACTAGCAGAGGGTGCCCCATGTAAAGGGTGAGGGGCAGCTCCACACCAATTGACAGCTGTCACGTGAAAATGAAGCGGCTTGGCACAGCCAGAGTAGCACTCCGCTCGCAAGGCTATGGACGAGGACAAGTAAGAGGCGTATACAGAGCGCGGGCCGCACAGCACAATGCCAATATACACAGCTACCTCCTCTAGGAGGCTTCTTGATTCTTCAGGTCGATCTTTCCCTCCCCTGAGTGGCAGCTGTGCCCCTCATCTGGTCCTGACATATACTCTTTTTTTTTTTTTTT
>PVLD010031732.1:0-15414 GCA_004027595.1 Dinomys branickii
AATAGTGTTATTAGTTATTTGATTTTTTACGTCTGTCAAGATTTGACTTGTAAAGTTAGGTGCTCCATTGTTTGGTGCATAAATGTTTAGGATCGTTACCTCTTCCTCTTGTAGCTTTCCCCTAACTAGTATGTAGTGGCCTTCTTTATCTCTTTTGATTGTTTTTGGTTTGAAGTTTACATTGTTTGCAAACATAATATCTACCCCTGCTTTTTTCTGGGGACCTGTTGCATGGAGAAGTGTTTTCCAACCTTTAGCTTTCAACCTATGGATTTCTTTTTGAGTAAAATGTGTTTCCTGTATACATCTTATCGTTGGATTGTGTTCCTTAATCCAGTTTTCCAATCTTTTTCTTTTGACTTTTGAGTTGAGGCCATTTACATTAATGGTTATCATGGTTATATGTTGTCTTATTCTAGTCATGTTATTTACTTGAAGTTTTCCTTCTTTTGCTGACTGTTTAATTATTTGTTCTGTTTAGGGAGTTATTTCTATAGCTGTCCTTGGGATTGTGGTCTCTTTTTTCTCTGTCTAGAATATCTTTTAATGCTTTTTCCAGTGCTGGTTTGGCACTCATGAAGTTCTTCAGTTGTTCTTTGTTGTGGAAATATTTTATTTCTCCATTGAATTTGAGCTATAATTTTGCAGGATACATCAGTCTGGGTTGGAAGTTGCTTTGTCTCAGAATCTGTAGTATCTCGCTCCAAGCTCTTGATTTCATGGTTTCCGCTGAGAAGTCTGCTGTGATTCTGATGGGCTTTCCTTTATAGGTGATGTGTTTCATTTCTCTGTCAGTTTTTAATATTGTGTTGTTTTGCTGGATATCTGGGATCTTTATTATATGCCTGTGTGTGTTTTTCTTTGGGTTATGGATCATTGGGGTTCTATATGCTTCGCTTAACTGAACTTCAGTATCTTTTACCTTGTTTGGGAAATTTTCTGCTATTATTTCATCAAATATTCCTTTTATATCGTTTGTGAGATCTCCTGCTGTTTCACACACTCCTATAATTCAAATATTGTTACGTTTTGCCTCATCTTGGAGCTGTTGGATTGACTTTTGTTGTGTCTTTGATGATATCATGAGATTCTTCCTTTCATGCTCATAAGCTGCCATGCTATCTTCAAGTTCTGAAATTCTATGTTCGGTTTCATTTAAACGGTTTTGCATGCTTCCAGCGTTAGTTTTCAAATCCTGGCATTCTCTTTGGACCTGTTTCATTATTGGTAATTCATTCCTAAATTGCTCTTGTCACATTTCCATTTGTTTCCTATTTTCTTCTAGACTGTTGTCTATTTCTTGTCTATGTATATGGAACATTTCTTCCATCATTGTTTTCAGCTTGTTTTTTGTGTGAGAAATCATTGCGGGTATGTGGGTTATTTCTGCTTTAAGCTCTTTCATGGCCTGTTGGAGTTGTTTAATTTCGGATGCAATCGTTTCATAACTTGAAGTTATGAGGCTTCCTGGTTCCCCTGTATCTTCACATTCAAAACTTGTTCTGGGTGGGGTTGAGTTTTGAGACTGCGTTTTGTTCCTCTGTTTTCCCATTTTTGGGTGTCAGATTAAAAATGTGGAGTTATAAATTCCTCAGGCAGTTCAGCAGGCAAAGGTCTGCTGCAGAGGCTGCTTCAATGATTACTTCTCTTTGGGAGAATGTCCCTTAAGCTGTCTGCTGAGATTTCAGCTTCTATTCCCTACCCCAAGACCTGGCCAGGGCGAATAAATAGCTTGCCACCCCAGGAGTCTTACAGACAGGGCACTCCCGTGTTCCTCCCTGGGTGGAGCTCCTTCCCCCCTCACAAATCCCGTTGGGGCGCCTAGCTAGTTCTTCCCACCCAGGAGATCCCGCAGTTCTTAAAGCTGTTTTGATGTTACTCGCTGGGCTGAGCTTCTTCCCGATTCAGGAAAAACCGTTTAGAGCGCCCACTTAACTCACCCTTTGATCGTGCAGACAGGAGTGCCGTTCAGATGTATCTTTCTGGATGGAGCTTTTTCCCGACTCAGAAATCCCGCCGATCGCTGTTGCTCCAGTTTGCGCAGCACCGGCTGCGGGGGTGGGGTTCTGAGCGGGATCCCGGACAGCTGCCCAGATTGGTGCAGTCTGTCCCAGTAGCGTGTTCTCTGAGTTTCCTCTGCTCCGCTGCCTCCAACAAATCCTGGTTACAGCCACCTCTGAGCCGGTCGTGTTTAGGAGCTGAAGCCGTCCTTCCCTCCACACTCGCTCTCTCGGCTGTACGCAATTTGAACCGAGCTGCGGCCCAAGCGCAGCACAGATCCCTTGGGCGCTGAGCTCTCAGGGTCCGCCCACTTCTCGCCGCATGGCTTGTCAGCCGGCCCTTTAATGCTCAGGCCGTGGAGAGCAGCCCGATCAGTTGGAATTTTGCATCCACGGACCAGGCAGCCATGCGCAAATGATCGGTCTCTGGGTGAGATTCCCTCTGCTGCTTACCTGGTCGCCATCTTCCCGGAAGTCTTGGATTGAGGATATTGAGTTTAATTATTTTAAAAACCTTTGTCCATACAGAGACCCACATGTCATGAATGCAATTTATTGAATTGGTTGAAACATTTTTGCACGTCTTGTCTAAGGAAATCTATTAGAACAAACCATCCAGAAAATAACACAGAACATCATTTGTTATTTTATAAAAACTATTTTAATGCTCAGCCTCAAGCAAAGATGATATCTGCATTTAATAACAGCTACTTCAAAGATATGCAAAAACACATTTGCATATGCTACAAGTAGAAGAATTTATGTGGTTAGTTCACAGATATTAAAATTAATTGTAAAATACCACTAAGGGAATTTATCTTTTGATGTTCTCTGTAGGGGAAAATTTATGTTTTAAAATTGAGTATTAGAAAAACTGAAAGAATGTATGTTTGCATCTTGTGATTAGTGAGTAGGGCACAAATATATCTCAACATGTTCTTAATTGAGTGTTTTCAAGGTCCTGTGTTTAGAATATACCACAGGAACTAATTTCTACTTCTTTATTAAGAGCTCAGTTGATCTTCTTAATAAATAATGCTATGACACCAACCTTCTGCTTTAAAAGAAATTATACAAGGTATATGAATATTATGAGAGTATTTACTACTAATTCATCATTTAAAGGTGAAAAAGGCTTTTAATTAGTAAGTATGTAATAAGAAAGTTAAAGGCAATGCCTGTAGTATTGCATTTCCCATGAAAAGACTTTTCTCATATTATTAAAAATAAAACCCAGAGGCACAGTTGACCCCTGCCCTAGAATCATCTCATCCTTTTTCATAATTAAGTTTTCAAGTAATTTCATGGCCTTTAAGTAACATGCTCCTTTGGGTTTGTAGTTCATGTCTAATTTTATCCATTCATTTCTTCTGAAGGATTCTTCAGTCTCAGTGGATATAGCTTGACAATCCCTCAGCAACACAGCACCGCATCACTGGTCTCTAAGTGCTGCCAGCTCAGACATGGTGCTTAAGCTTCCACACTGAAGTCTGTGAAAGGACAAAGTCAGCCATTTTATTGAGTTCTAGTTGACTTAGTATGAGGAAAACAAAAGAATGTTTCCGGTGATATATCTCATAATAAGGCAATGTATAAAAATATATATGATATAGAATATCTAACATATATTATACAATATTGATATAATATATGCATATGATATATACATATGCTACAGAACTACAGAATCTGTTAGATGAGGAATGGAAAGTACAGTCTCCATCTGAATAAGCCTAAATACAAGCCAGCTTTAAACTTCTAACCTACCTGTGGGCAAAAGCAGCTGCCATTAGTTCATAATGAAGTCATAAGTGCACAAGAGAAGAAAATGAGAATGATAGAAAGCAAGATAAAGGCACAGAGGAAAAGACTGAACAGGGTAGATGTAGATTAAACATTTGAATGAAATAAACCTTGGTACTGGATATTTTGTTTAAAAAATACCTGACCTTTATGCTACCAATTAAATTAAATTATTTTCTTACATCAACAAGAATGACCATAACTTCAGTTTTGCAGGATGTGCTGGATTGACGACTGGTGGTCATCTGGTAACACCCAGCTGAACTGAACCAGCATAGTGCTGGGTGTGGGAGGCCAACCTCAGGGTTGTTGCCAGCAGCATAAAAGGCTGTTGGGAGATGTTAGAAGCTGTTGGGAGTGATTGGAGCTGTTGGTTTTCCTGGAGCTAATGTTGATTTATATGGGGGACCTTATCACACTGGTCTTCCTGATGAACTTTGCTGTTCTCATCATCAAAGGAGCTCGGGACCTTGGTGTTGCTGGGAATGGCTATGGCTTATTTTGGGGGGCTCTGGTCCTCACTTTGAGCATTGCTTTCTGGCTCCATGGGAGAAGATGGTGCTCCCCTCAGTCTCCTGAGAAGCTTGTCACACTGGCTTTCCTGATAGATGCTTGGCTATTCTCATCATCGGAGGGGCTCGAGACCTCACCCTTCCTGAGGATGGCTGTGGTCCTTTTCGGGGGAGCTCTGGTTCTTACTTTGAGTGTCAGTTTCTGGGTCCATTGCACACCCCTCAGCCTGCTGGCACAGATCCTTTATCCCACTGGCACAGACTTTCTAGCTTCCTCCACTGACATTTGGGGATTCCCTGTGCAGATCCTTGAAACCGGCCTGTGTGAGACACTGTCGTGGGCTCTTGCCCTCTTGTTGGACTTGTGGGGGTCATTGTTATGTATTCTAGGTCTTCAGCTGGAGTCATGAAGGACAGTACCCTGGGATCCAGGCTGGATTCTTTGGTCTTTAGTGTGCGGACAGATCTATACTCGTTTTGGATATGACTCCTTGGGTGACTCATAAAATAATCTCATAATGCAGTGTCCTGCACCATACTGTTCCCCTGGCAAAACCCCAAACTACAACACAGGGCTACTAAGTCCTCTATCATTAAAACACAATGTGAAATTTATCAGAAAAAGAATAATACAAAAACAATGAGTTTCATCTCTGATACTTTGTAACCTGTATCCAGAGCCTTCTATGCTTATTTTGAAGGAAGATATCAGGGTTGGAAAGATAATCCTTTAACCTAAACATTAGCCTTCTACTCTCTATGGTTTCCTATACACTGAGAGGTGTATCCTAATGTGAAATAATGTTTTATCTTATTAATGTCAAGGTAACCAATTCATACATCACATCTTTGGGAGGGAACTCCTCTCTCCTATTTAAGGCTTTTTCTGGTAAGTTTCACATACACAATGGTATAGATTCATAGAAATATAAGAAAGATCTTAATTTCCTCCAAACTAACTCTCTAGTCTGAGTTATTCTAATAATTAATGCTTGCAAGGTTGAGAGGGAAAATGAAACATGTATACACTTATCGGTGGGGATGTAAGTTAGTACAACTATGGAATTAGTATAGAGGTTCATCAGTAAATCAAAATAGAACTAGGATGAGATTCAGCTTCAGCACTTCTTGGTCTAAACCCAAAGGAGTTGAGTCAGCATGCTATGCAGATGCCTGCATGTCCTTCTTTACTGAAACATACTTCACAATGGCCAACTATGGATTCAAATTAGGTCGCAGTCAACAGATAGTTAGATAAAGCAAACAGTATATGAACATGATTGAGTATTATTGAGTTATAAGAAGAATAGATAAAAAAAGAAGAATAGAACCATGCTATTTGTAGGAAAAATAGATAGAATTGTAGATCACCATGTTAAACAAAATAAGCAAAACTCTGAAAGACAAACATTATATGTTTTCTGTCATATAAAGAATCATGGACTTAGCATCATGGGCTTAACCCATAAGCAAGGTGTTCTACACTTCTTTTTAAAGATATCACTTGCTTTTTCTGTGCTGCTCAAAATGAACAACAAAAGCAGATTGTTTTAATTAACAGACCTAACTTGTCCTGTACAACAGTGGCATCCTATGGGTGATTCATCCTGGCTCCTGTTGCTGAGTAGAACATATAGCAGGAGAAAGACAAAGTATTTTTCTTTATTCATTGCACTGATGTATCGCAAGTCCTTGCTTTGTTTCCAACACAAAGTTTTTGACATTATTTATTAAATAAATTGGGGGTTAATATGGCAAGATTCCTTTTCTTCATTCTATTCATGTACTGTCAATTTCTATATGATGTACTGTCATGTAAAATTGAATGTTTCCAAACGTTGATTTATATCAATCTTCAAAATTCTTGTTGTCTTTTTGTTTTGTTATCTTATTAAGCACAGGATCCACTATTGTTCAACCCAAGTGAACAAGACTTCTCTCTTCTCATGGGAGCCGCCTTCTTTATTTAGTCAATGATTTCAGCAAACGAGGTTCAACCACTCTGATTCATCCCTTACAACATGCAAGCCACATCAATTGCTTTAGTGGTTTTTTGACAGGAACTGTAAAAAACACCAGAGTGCAGAACATCCTAGAAAGCCTTAAATGTTTCACATCGTGATTTATGTGTAGTTCTTCTATTACTCTTCCTTTTCAGGAGAAAAAAACCTACAAAACTTTGCTTGAACATAGTACTTTATAAATATTCTTAGCCACATCTATCAACCATATCTGCTACTGCCTCTTCTATAGTATCATTAAAGTTCTAGAAAACATATAAAATTTCCAAAACTCAGATTGAAGCTTAAATTGACATAAGAGATGCAATCTAGTAACAGAATTTGGGAAACACTATCATTAGTAACAAATATTATGGGCTTGG
Organism: Dinomys branickii; assembly: GCA_004027595.1. Classification (NCBI taxonomy): domain Eukaryota; kingdom Metazoa; phylum Chordata; class Mammalia; order Rodentia; family Dinomyidae; genus Dinomys; species Dinomys branickii. The sequence continues at coordinate 6,699 of PVLD010031732.1, forward strand.
GCTGAAAAGAGATAAACAAACAATCACAGGTATTGGTCACATAGAACACACCAACAAAAATATGGCAAACCTATTTTCTGAGAACAAGTGATATCTCTGAAGGCCTAGCACTCAAAGAATCAGGTACAGGTTGTACCAGACATGATAAGAATCCAAGAATCATACTATATATTTGCAAGTTTGTTTTTTTTTTACCTTTTATTGTGGTTAGACTTTATTTTTTAAAATAGTAACATTGTATTTTCTCACAGTTCTTTTTATTTGTGTTTTCTTATTTTAAAGAAAATAGTACAAAAAAAGAACAATGGCAAAATACAAACAAAACAAAGCAAGGACATCAAAAATGATACAGGTTTCAAACCAAATGATAGGGATTAACAGTGGTTGTTATATCACATATTGTTATCTTCAAAGAAGTTATATATATATATATATATATGAATGCCTTAGTACTGTGGTTAGGCTTTAGAGAGTCAAAGAGTGGTGATTTTGGGGTGGGGATAGAGAGGGATAAAATGTGGTTCTAATATTTTATAATACTTGTTCTATAAACCAATCCTATTCTAAGCATTTCATACACATTAACTCAGTAAACACTTAAAACAGCTAATAAAGAACATCATATCATCATTCTAATTTTCAGGTAAGGAGACTGAGCTTAAAGGTTTCAAGTAATTTATTCAGTCAAATAATAAATGGTACAATTGAGAATTGAGAGATGGTCTACAAATCCACATATATATGAATGTGTGTCTTCATACTAATCGTTCAAGATATTGGATTTTATTGTGGCACTTTTATGAATGTATATGACAATTATTATTATATTATAAGTAATACAATTATTATATTTTTATGGTGATCTTGGCCAAAGAACAATTTCTAGACCCTAGAACTCAAGCTCAGAATGTGCAGCTCAGCCTTGTAACCATGTCTATGAAAGAGATGTAACAGACCTTCCAGCGAATAAGGTTTCAGACCAAGTTGTACACAAATAGAGCAAAGGGAAAACTGTAGTGCAAATCAAATAATGAAGGTACCCTCTTGATGAGTTAGAGTAGCATCACACAGAGCCCTCTGGAGGACGCAGAGAAAAATTCAATCATCTATTATCATCCACAAAATATCAGGAAACCCACCAAAATGTGAAATCTTATGCATCTCATGAAGAGATACATTGAGATGAAAAAGTACTATATTAGGTGTGTAGTGAAGGATGGAAAAGAAACCAATGATATGACAATAGACACATATATCAAGGAAATGTAAAAGATTAATAAATGAGGTAAAAGCTGAATGATTACCATGGAGGTAGCATTTATTCGTGACTGGGGCTCATGTTGTGTGTAGCTCAGTGGTAGGTCACTTGGCTACTATGAATTAAATCCTGAAATTCTCTCTCTCTCTCTCTCTCTCTCTCTCTCACACACACACACACACACACACACACACATCCACTAAGAGATTGCTGAAAAATGAACAAAAATATCATAAACTAATGGTGTATGTGGTGACACAGATATGTAGCCTGAAAATTACATATATTCCTGTAGAAACTAAAAAATTTTTAAGAAGCCATCATCAAAATACATGACTGAAGAAAACCTTGGTGAAATGAACAACTTTCAAGCGTATAGGACAAAGTATTCATGGCACTTTAAATAAGAACTATTAAGAGACATCCTTCTCAAGATATGTCCTAATGAAAAAAGTCATAAATAAATAAAAGCATAAACTTGTAAAATTTTCATGCATTGCAAATGATTATTAACATGTCATGTATATTAAACATGCACATAATTGCATCATTCACTGGTTATTGTATTTTAGCTTAGCTTTTCGCACTTAGAATACACTGCATTTACATTTGTTCTTATTTACCAAATACACACTTCTAAATATAATTTCTAAAATAATGAATTCTTCAGTTTGCCTTAATTTAAGCAATGATATTATAGACATGCATGTACTAATATTCTGGCATCTGTTCATTATTTTTTCCTTATAATAAATTAAAGTTGAGGATTTATGTAATCTGCATATTCTTAGACACTTTGCTATTAATCTTGAAAATATTTAAAAATGAATACTTTGACAATATGATTATTTTATCATCTAGTATTCATGTAGAAAACTACATACACATAAGAGAAGTCATAATGTAGCTTACTTTTTATTGCTGCTGTATTATTTAAGGACAAGAAAATTTCAAACATAACTTAAGGAAGTGTTTATATTTGTTCTAATTTTATTTGTTCTGTAATAATTAATATAGTCAGTTCCTATATATTCCTTATATTTTTGACAGCATACTGTTTTCAGTACTACTATTTACACCTTAAATTATCTATGTAACATTCCCGTAAATCATTTAATCAAATACAAATATTTATTACTGTACATTATGTATTCAAGGAATGTTTCTAATACATTTGTATAAACCTGAAAAACATTAATAAACCCCATAGATAACAACTGTCTTGCTTGCTATTGATAAAAATATTGGCTTTACGTTTTAAAAGTAACTGTAAGAGCAAAATTAATTTTCGTGCTAATCTTTCAGAATAGAAAATGTAACAAGTGTGGTGTTCAATCGTTTTGATAATTTGCAATCCAAATATATTAGACATGCAGTTTTCACATAACTTCATATTACATTTTGAAAAGTATGTTAGGCACTGTGTCCTGTGTCCCTCCAGAAAGCACTAATATAATCAACAATATTGAAAATAAGTGAGGAAATTTTCTGGCTCATGGTAGAACAATCAGTCTCATTGTCCCTGCACCGCTGAACACATGTGACTTTCTGATCTCTGGCTCTATCTAACATTTTCTCAGACCCTTCTAAAAATTAATTTCCCTGAAGTTGAGATTACTTTTTTACACTCAAAAATTTTAATAACTTCTCAGTAATCATAAACAAAACACCCGAGCTTGGAATACTGGATCCCCTTTAACTTGACTATAGTCCACATGCCTTATCATATCCCTCAGCACTCTTTCTTGAAATGGACTCATTTTTATTATCCATAATTTAAGGTTTTGTTGAGTCTGTTTTACTTCAATTTATTTTATCTTAAAGAACTTTTCAATCTCAACTCTAATCTTCCGAATTTCTTTTCCTTTTAGTATTGACAAAATCACATAATGTGGAAGAGTTGACTAAGAGCCAGCTCCTCTGAATTTCAGATCCCCCACGATCTTACTGGGTAGACTTGGGGCAGGGTTTAGCATACTGCTGCTCCTTGCGATTTTCATGAGTAACATAGATGTGATGACAGCTTTTACCTCCCTGTGCTTTTCTACCCTTAAGTGGACAATGTCTGACTCTGAGGAAAGACTCGGGGAATGGTAACTCTTGTCACTTTGTTTAGAAAATGTTTTTATAAAATTTAGTTCTAACTTGCATTATGCTTATGTGTATCTAAACATTACTTTTCTCCTCTTCTGAATTATGAACTATTGATATCACCAATTGGGATATTTCTCTGTTTACCATTTTAACAATTAACAGATTGCTTTGCTCAAAGTATTTTTCAATTAATACTAATGTTTTCAAATAGTAGCTGGATCTATTATACTTGACTAATAAAGAAAGTTGGCCAGACAAAGCTCCTTTCCACTATAAGTATTCTAAGTGAGTTGGTGAATTTAAACAGAGAACCAAGGCATAAGGTTAACAAATTTATAGAAAGACTGGAAAATATGAACTCTCAGACACTGTATGTGTAAGATGCTCCAGTGAGCAAAAAACATCTAACTGCAAAAAAAAAAAAAAAAGAGGAGAAAACTATTTTTAATGGCTTTGAGATCACTGTGGTATTTTGGATCATGTGAGTAATGTGGAAATAGAAGTCTTGATTTTATATTGTCTTAGAGATGGAATTAAGAAATATAATTTTCAAAATGATACCTTGTTAATATTCTAATCCTTTGTAAAAGCCCCTGTCTAGTGGTAGCCAGAATAACCTGGAAATCATTACGGTCACTCTACCACTGAAGTAGCTATATGCCTCTGAAACTATGTCTCTTTTTTTACTTTTTATTTATCAATTGAAAAGTATATAGCTTCAGGGATATAGCTCAGTAGCACAAGCCCCTGCCTGGCAAGCACAACGTCCTGAGTCCAGTTCCCCAAGCAAAACCAAAAATAAAGCCACACAAAAAGTATACAAATATTTTTGAAATATAAGCTACACACAAAAATATATTAACACAAAATTATGCAAAGAGATACACTAGACTAGCAGTAATTCAACAAAACATGCTGAAATTGCATTAATTTGACAGTTTTTAATTTGTGCTTTAAAGTAAGCACGGACTGTAGTGATCATATAATGATGTAAAAGACAGTTTTCTAACAACAAAAATAGGTTTTAATATGTACTTCACTAAACAAAACACCCAATTTTTATGACTTTGAGAGGACTGTGTAATCTGCAGTTTTTGCTGAAAGTGTAATGCTCCACCAGAAATCATGTTACTGATTTTAAATGTTCCATTCCAGATTTATGTACCTTCTTTAGTTGTCAATTCTTGGGGGAGGTGTTTTGAAATTTTCAGTAGCATTTGTGGACCTATGATTTTTCACTTCAGTTTCAAGAGACTATCTTTTAACCACTAGAGATTTCTCTCCTCATCCATAAAATTTTAGCGCAGAATTCAAGGCTTATAACATCTTTGCAGAAACTCCACGTTCTTTAATACACAGAATGTTAAATAGATAAAATTTATAGTTTTTCAGAATGGTAGATGTTGAGAAGCACATACATATTCATCAAAGATGTGCCCAAATTCCTAAAAGTAAACTCCTGTGTGTTTCCCAATGAACCTAAATTAAACTGGAATTGTATCCCAAACAGCCTGATGTCTGTGGGCTTCTGGCAAGATGCAGTTGGATCTCTCCTCTGCAGCTGTCTGTGATCCTCTGAAGAGCCAAGTGAATACTTTTGTCACATCAGAAGAGTAGAAAAGGGCACCATGAAAGCTGAGTGAATAAACTGTAGTAGCTCTAGAAGAGCATCTTTAAGTGAACATAGACAATGGCTAAGGTTTAATCTTCTATATTTGCACAAGTTCAAACATTTGTAAGAGTTGACACTATTTTTTTATGTGAAAGAATAAAAAACAACAAAATAGTTCTACGCATTAACTTCACAATGGTTAGATAGTTTTATGAAGAAATAATGACATTGTGATTGGGAAAAAGGTTCCTAAAGGTGAAATCAGAAAATCTGGAGTTTTAGTTTCAGTTCTTCCATTAACAATCTGAGGTGCTGTATATAATCTTTTGGATGTTGATGTCTTTCTGAGTAAATTAAGACTAAAGGACTTCCTAAAGCCGATTCTCTGATTGAGTATTCTCTTTCATAATAGATATATCACCTCCTTCCTCTTTTCTTTTTCTTTTTGCATTGTACACTTTGCCAAAGGTGGATAATAGTTACTTTCATATATTGTAAATTAGTTGGGGACAATCTGACATTATTAATAGAGGGACTTGGTAAACACTGACAGTGTAACTGTTTTAAGAAAGTGGAATTAAAAGCTGAATCAGGTGGAACATTTGAGGGTTCACTACAGATGTCAAGTAGGAGCAATGGAGACAGTATTGACCTTGGTATTAGAGTCAGAGAAACAAATGAAGCCTCTCTGTGTTTGCCGCAAGTGTATTGGAGCTGTATTCTCACCTCCCATATGAGATGGGTACTTGGCAGCACCAGCAACTGTTAATAGCAAGAACGTGGGAACTGGCGGGCAACCGTGTAGCAGGTAGCGCTGGTACAGAGAAGCACATAACTGACACTTAACAATTTGAATAAACAGGCATATGAGCTATGTGTTTCCAAAAAAAAACCTGTTGGAGGTATATCTCAGTGGCAGAGCATTTCACTGCAGCAAATAAAAGCTGCTAGGCGGTCTGTCATATCGGAGCCTATTTCTAAATTATGTTTAGAAGAAAAGATGAAGAAATTAGGTAGCAGGTGGTCAGAAGAAGCAGTAGAAATAATTCAGTTTTTACTTGGAGTGATGCACGAACAGGCAGAAAAGCGGAAGCTGAGCCTGCGGTGCGGGCACTAGTAACTCTTTCAGTGGCGTACACGGAGGTCAGGGACAGAGCCTGATTTATAGTGTGGCGTGGCTAGTACTGACCAAGCATCCGGAATTCCAGATGCCAAGTACAACGGGGGGACTTTAGGGACTCAACCATACATAGCTGTGATAAATTTTTTGATGAAAATTGTTGCATCTCTTTGCTGTTATTCTTTTTGCTAAGTAAGGATTATTCTGAGTTAGAGAATGTGGATTTATGCTTACATTAACTTTAAAGGTTTTAGTGAATTTCAGCATAGTTTGATCAAATGTATTTGTCCCCTTGTCACCCACACCCACCTGTGTATCTTAACAACTGGCAAGGTTATTTAGTGACAGTTGTGTCTTAAAGTAAATGCTTCCAAGAAACCAAGCAATTCTAATTTGCAATCTTCTAAGACAATACAAACTAAAAACTAAAATAAAATCCCATTTTAGGACTCTTCCTATTTTGCTCTCCTGTCCGGTCCATACTTGTAATTCTAGATTTGCCCTTAGTGCCCCGTTCCCTAGGAAGTCAGGATGAGGCTTCTTCCTGGTCTTCTATCTCAAAATTAAACACATTTATAGTAAACTGCAATTGTTGTTCATTTTTGTATTTTTTATAGGCTACTAAATACTTTATTTCAAATAATTTATCTAATTTGTAAATGTTGAATTAATGGAAAACATATAGATTATTGGGTTGGTAGGTGGAAAATATGCATGTTCCTGCTCTTTTGACAGCCAAGGATAGCAGCTATTGGTTTGTGGTTTGAAAAAATTAGCATAACAATAAAAGTTATAGGTAAGTGTATATATATTTGGTACTGGGAATCAAATTGAGGACCTTGCACTTGCCAGGCAGGTGCTTGTCCTACTGAACTATATCCCTGGCCCTACATAAGTATATTTTGAAGTTAAGAAAAGTATAATAGGGCATTAGTAAGATCATATGAGAACATTTATACAAACATGGACATTTGAGTCTTCCTCTGATAGAGTGTTTTCCCAAAGTAGACCTTGAGCCAACCGTATTAGAATCACCAGAGTATTTGCTTAGAAATACAAACACTTGGGACCAGTTACTGAGAAACTCTGGGACTCAGTCCTGAAAACCTATGTTTTTTTACATGTTTCAGATGACTCTGCTCTTTGATAAAATTGGAGAACAATTGTTAGATGTTCTTTAAATTGATCTGGTGTGTAAGCTAAGGATTTATATATTCCCTGGAGCATTTCAGATGCTACTGACATGCATCCAAAGTTGTGAATCACAAAAATAGTAAAAGAGAAAACAGTCATATAATGTGTGTGTGAATACAAACATTTAAGTTAACAAAGAAATAAATGGATAAAAATAAAATGAAGATAAACTGGGCACACAAAATTGTAAAATGTTAGCTAAATTTTTATTTGCTTTGAGAGTACTGAGAAGAGAAACATGCTATGGTAGAAATTATTTTCCAGACTTGTACTTGGGCTGATTTTATTTATCTACAAATTTCATGCCAGTTTTATACGCCATGTCATCCCACATCTTTAAATACCCAAATTATGAGACTATTTTCATCAATAACATTTACCTATACATGCATAGGTATAACGCACCAAACTCAATTTTAATCCCTAAATTCTCAATCCTTTCAGTAAAGGTCGTTGAACTAATTTTTACCAGACATGCAAATTGCAAGTCAGAGGACTTAATTAAATTTCTGATAGTCAGATATCAAGGAAGTGACACACCTGGGATTGAAATGTAGATTTCTTTCACTGTTCTAAATTGTTTCTCAAAATCAGGACACTTGAGATATTAATATCATTACATATAAATCATAGAAAATGTTCTAAGCAAGAGAACTAAAGTCTAATGTGAGAATTTTGGTTTGAATGGCTATTTATTTATTTATGTATTTTAGCTGATATATAAGCAAGAGGAAGCACAAAGAAAGTAACACATATGACTGCCTAATACTGGCTGAGTATTTAGCATTTATTAATGCACTTATTTTTCAAACATTCTGACTGCTAAGTGTTATAATACCTATAAATGAGGAATTTCTCATTGAATGTGATAAAAATGATGACCAAGTTCACAGAATTAGGTAGCACGGGCTGAAAATCCAAGCCCAGCTCTGTCTGCTCACGCAACAATTTCACAGCATTCGTCCTCATCACAAGGGCATTACTTCCTTAAACATTCAAGAAGAGAAAATTGTGAGCAAGTGATTGCTCAGTTATTCTCAGTCTAAAATCATGAAACAAGGTAAGTTTTGAGTGAAAAATAGAGTGAAACTGTAGAGAAATGTGACTGCTAATTTAAAGGCACAGATTGAAATGTTTTCGAAGTGGCAAACTTTTTGAAAAGGAAAGGTGTTTTAGCCAGCTGTTGGCTTCTCCTCTCAACCCAAAAGAATTACAAGGCAGAGAGTCTAAAGAGGACCGACTTTGTCTTCCCGTAGGTTTAGAGTTTCTGTTTTGATGTTGAGGTCTATGATCCATTTTGACCTGAGTTTGGTGCATGGTGATAGACTGGGGTCTATTTTCAGTTTTCGGCAAGAGGCAAGCCAGCTTTTCCAGCACCATTTATTAAACAGGCCTTCTTTTTTCCAGTGGGTTTGGTTGACCCCTTTGTCAAATATTA
>PVLD010031733.1:0-15413 GCA_004027595.1 Dinomys branickii
AAGGAAGGAAGGAAGGAAGGAAGGAAGGAAGGAAGGAAGGAAGGAGGGAAGAAAGGCCCAAGGATTAGAATCTTCTAAAGACCAGAGGTCTTAATACATAACCTAAGAGTTTAGTTGAAATCCCAGAGGAGTACTGCACTGAAAACATGAACCAAAGACAGAATTTTTAAAATGAAAACTAGAATCTAGTCTGCTGCCCATATAATTTCTGGATCAACAGAGGTGACCTGCCTTCATGTTTATCTGTCTAGTTGCCCAGATCATCGTCTTAGTCACTTTTCTAGTCAGTGAAGCAAATCCTTGACTCCCACAACTCCAAGAAGGATGAGAGGCTTACTTTGGCTCATGGTACAGTCCAGCACCAGCTGGCTTCAAGGCAGAAACGAGCGTGGCAGAGGGCCATAGTGGAGGAGAAGCTGCTCAGATCATGGTAACCAGGAGGCAGAGGTGAGGGCCCAGCGGAAGAAAGGTGCTCACATTCTGGCTCCCTCAAGCCGTGGAGGCCAGGAAGCAGAGACAGAAGGGAGGAGCTAGGCGTAGAGGTGCGCCCTGCTAGTCCACATAACCACAGCCCCTCTCCTCCAACCGGCCAGCACACCCTAACGAGTGTCACTGTGGTGCTCCCAGGGGTCCATCTCCTTCCAAACCCCCGCTTTTGAGAGCATGACTGTGTGGGATCGTTCGTGATGTACATAGTAACAATCATAAGCAAATTTTCAAATACAATATTTCATACTTAATAATTACTAAGTTTACAAAAAACAAAGATAAGGTTAAGAGGACAAAATGGAACAACAAATATACAAAAAGCACAGGTGGTTATTAGCCAGCAAAGTCTTTACATTTAACACATTACCTGAAAGCAATATCAGAAGACAGTTCACAAAACTCCTGAAACCATCGCCTGTCAAGGTTAGTTATTTTAGTAATACAAGGTTGATTTAACAGTCAAATTTTCACTAGCATAATTTGCTAAGATAACAGAACAACAAAAATGATGAGAAACAATGTTTTTAAATATACTCTCCATTCATATTAGAAATTCTTAGCAAACTTGAAATAAATTGATACATTTTAATCTAATTCTTTAAATGTGACCAATGATGTTGAACAATTTTTCATATATTTATTTTCCATTTGTATTATTTTTATCTGAGAAATGTGTATTCATCTCAGATGCCCATGTTTGGATTGAGTCTTTGAATTTGGGGTTCTGAGTTTTTTTTTCAGTTCTTTGTATGTTCTAGACAGAAGTCCTTTGTCTGAGGAACAATTAGCTAAAATTTTTTCCCACTCTGTGAGTTGTCTTTTCACTCTGTTGGTGATTTCTTTTTCTGTATGGAAGCTTTTTAATCAGATGAGAGCCCAGTTATTGATTCTTTGAAATATTTCCCATGCAGTCTGGGTTTCATTCATGAACTCTACCTACACCTATGTCTTCAAGATTTTCCCCTTGCTTTCTCTCCCTGTAGATTTAGTATTTCTGTTTTAATGTTTTGATCTTTGATCCATTTTGACTTTAGTTTAGTACATGGTGTTAGACATAGATCTAGTTTTAGTCTTCAGTATGTAAAGAGCCAGTTTTTCCAGTACCATTTATTAAAGAGGTTATCTTTCTTCTAGTGAATGTGTTTTTGGCCCCTTTGTCAATGATAAGGTGGCTGAGTATGTTTGTAGTTGTGTCTGCATCTTCTAATCTGTTCCACTGGTCCTCAGGACAATTTTTTTCGAGTACCAGGCTGATTTTATCACAGTAGCTTTGTGGTTTAGTTTCAGGTCAGGGTTTGTGGTGTCCCCTGTCTTGCCTTTGTTGCCCAGGATTGCTTTTGCTATTCTAGACCTCTTCTGTTTCCAGGCAAATATTAGGAATGTTTTCTCTAGTTCTGTGAGGTATGCTGATGGTATTTTGATTGGGATTGCATTAAATTTGTATAAAATTTTGGGAGTATGGCCATTTTCACAATGTTGGTTCTTCCTATCCATTTTTTATTTTCTCATATCATCTTTGATCTTCTTTTTCAGAGTACTGTAATATATATATATATATATATATATATATATATATATATATATATATATCTTACTTCCTTTGTTAAATTGATTCCTGGGTATTTCATTTTCCTAATGCTATTAAAGAGAAAGCAAAGGCAGGGAACCAACAGCAGGACAACACCATGACAAATATAAGCCAATACTTATTAGCTATAATGATCTATGTAAATGGCTCAAGTCACCAATCACCAATCAATTCACCAAGAAACAGACTGGCAGAATGGATCAAGAAATAAGATCCAGCAATATGCTCTATACATAAAACACATTTAATTCAAAAGTAAATTAATAGTTTAAAAGTCAAAGGATTGAAAACAATGTTCCATGCAAGAGGAACCCAGTAAAAAGCAGGGGTAGCTATTCTCTTTGCAGACATTGTGAACTTCAAACCAAGAATAATCAAAAGAGATATAGAAGGTCATTACATACTTGTTAGGGGAAAACTTTGAGAAGAGATAACAATCATAAATATGTATTCACCAAATACAGGGCTTTCGGTTTTTGAAGTACTGAGTAGGTCTATGGCCGTGGCACCCTGTAGGTGCCCAATCTCATCTGAGGTACTGAGTTATTTTATATACACATGCACTACACACAAATGTAAATAACATGTAGCATCCTCTGGGCCAAAATTAGCATATTGATTTGCCCAAAGGTGAAGTAATATCAGAATCCTATATCCATTACTGGGTTATTGCAATGATTTTCTGAAATAATTTGAAAGAAAATCTTGAAATAACTCCCACTACATGTTAATTTTTGCCATTAAATCCTGCCCTTCAAAGTACCCAAAATCCAACATAAATATTTATTTTGATGTAAATATTACACTTTTCAATAAAGTTTTATGATACTAGCAATTAACCATATGTGCAGCTTAGTGACTACAGACCTACTTTAAGTGCTTGATAATAATGAAAAATCAGATGCTGCTGTTTGTATATTAAGCTTGTATTTGCAGAAAAGTGCTTGAGACACTCAAAAGACCTACTTCAAAGGTTTGTGTACTTAATTTATACTCACCAGTATCTCCAAAGGGATCTGATGCAGCTGCAAACTTCAGTAAGTTATAAGTTTGGAAAATCTTCCAACCAGCAATTTTTAGAATGTGTTCTGCATAACATTAGCTCCTTGGGAGGTTAAAAAATGTAACAAAGTGGAAAAAAGAAGTTATGTGGCTAAGTAAATAGCAAACTAGTCAGTAAATTTAATTGGCTCTACACTGATTTCTTCAGCAAATGTCTTTATGAAAAAAATAGTATTCTGAATCCACAATGGGGACATCTACTATATATCTGCCAAAACATTTTTCCCTGTGGTAATTTGTTTAATTAGGAATAATGTCCTTTTTTTATTTATTTTTGGAAATGTTACTTTGTAGCTACTTCTGGGTCTCTTCTGATATCTAGTCATAACTACAACTAAAAGGCAAAACTTGGGTTGGATTGCTACAGTCACTCTCTCGTCTATAACTTTTTATTGTTGTTGTTGCTATTTTCTGGTACCAGAAATTGAACTCAAGACCTTGTGCTTGCCAAACAGGAGCTTGTGCTGCTAAGCTAGATCCCTAGCCCTTGTTGTCTGTAATTTTACGATATACAAGAGAAGAAAAGAAATGTAATATTTGGAGCCTTCTCCTTTATTGGACAAAGGCTTTCTCCTCCGTCAATAACTTTTTGGTCAAGAGCTCAGTGCACAGAACACAAAGTTATAGCTTCTGTCTGTGGTATTCAAGTAACTTCCATTTTCTTTGTTTTGCTTTTCTTTCTATTGGTACATAGTTGCAGTACCACTCTGTGGGGATTTGCTACAGATACGAAATACATCTTTCTTTTTTACCCCCTCTTATCCTCTTGATTTTCTTCCTATTTGAGAAAGATCTAGCCCCCTACTTTCTGTAGTGCATTTTCTTTTTGCCAAGGCCCTATGGTTACATGACTTAGTGAGAAGCATCAGACAAACACAACTGAATGTCAGTGTGTAAAGGGTAACATTAAAACAGTTACCTTAGATATAAAATTACAAGTGCAAAGGTAGTTTGAGGTCAGTGGAAGTCCCCATCATTTTTCAAAGGTTTTGTGACTTATTCCTGCTCTGTAGGAGTGTTTTGACAACAATAGCATAAGGCAAGCATAAGGATCTTTAAATGCTACTAATAGATTCACAAGCAAGAAATAATGACAGATTATAAAAGAATATTGTCATAAAGGTAGACATCAGAACAATTAAAATCTCCCAAAGTATCAGAAGAATTAGTTCTGAGAGAGACTGACTCACAGATGAAAGGGAAAGAAACCACGTGTTTTGTGTATCTATATGCGGAGGGGTGATAAGCACATGGTTGTAAGATTTTATGTGTATCTGCACACAAGAGAATAATATAACTACTATACATAAATTTCCTCTAAATTAATTTATAAATTTAATATAGTCACAATAAAAGTGTAAATAAGTTTTTCCTTTGACCAGAAGCAAGTCAATTATTTAAATGGCAATACAAAATAATTAGTCAAGTATATCCAATAAAACCCTGAAAAAAAAAAGTAGTATATACATTGGGGAAGGGAAAAGTGCTTATCCTCCTGGTGCTAAAATATTTTGGGGAGGATTTTGGAGACAGGGTCTCACTATGAAGTTCAAGCTGGTCTCAAACTTCCTATATGACCCAGGCTGGCCTAAAACTCCCAGATATCCTGCCTCAACCTCCGAAGTGCTGGGATTACAGGCATGAGCCACAATGCCTGGATCAAGGTATTATAATTAAAGTAATATTACTATGCTTCATTAACAGATAAGTAGTCTAGATGTAGGTTACCTTGTTTATGAAAAACACTATGGAAAGAAATGTGTTTTGATTTTTTTTGACATCAGGAATTGAACTCACGACCTCACAACTGCCAGGCAGGTTCTGTGCTGCTGAACTATATCCCCAGCCATATGTGATACAAGTTTATATCTTCAATCAACAGGCAAAGGCCAATTTCTAAAAAGCAGTGCTAGACACTACATAATCATTTGGAAGATTAATAAAACTGGCTCAGTCTTGTACCATATTAAATAAGGAATAGATAAGGAACTCAGTATTTGTCTCGATTACTCTTTACTCTTGATTTTTAACATACACTTGGTTTAAATTTCCAACAATAGCCATACCATCTCCTCAACATTTCATGGCCTTCAAATTTCTTCTTCTAGTTTAGTCTACTTCTCTTATTCTCAGTCTCAGGCAAAGTCTCTGGACATGAGAAAAACGCAGACTAACTTTTTGCCAAGCCATAACACATCATCTGGAATCCAACAACCAATTCAGTCCTCAGCAGAAATCTCCTGAGCCTGCCCTTTATCAAGAGCATTTCTATCAGCCTTCTCGTCTTCTGAGCTCTGACAAGAACCTCCTATATAGAACAGCTTCACGTGCTTCAGCTTTACTATTTTAGGCAACATCTCCAAATATTTTTAAACTTTTCCCACAGGTCATTCCCAAACGCTCTTGAGACACATAGTCATATATAGTCACAGCAAAGACCCCACTTCTGGTACCAAATTCTATCTTTGTGACTTTTCTTTCATTACTAAGACAAAATACCTTGCACCCAAAATTAAGGAACAAAGGGTTGATTTAACTCACAGTTTGTAGAGTTTTCAGTCCGTAATCAGCTGGCTCCAAAGCAGGATAGCATGATGGAAATTCATTACACCAGAAGACAGGAAAAGCAACAAGAGCAAAAAGGGGAGAGATCAAGTCTCTTTTCTTCCCTTGTATTGTAAGCAGACTATCCACCCTAGTGTGTGTGCAGCACTCACACCATCTCTGTGCTCTCCTCTTGCACAGGCTGAGGGTATTTACAAAGTGAGCCCTCACCGAGTCACAAAGCTAAACTTCTAAACTTCTCAAGTTGACAAATGTATCAACCATTACAGTACTAAAAATGAAGTTATAAAAACTATAAAAAGAGCTAATATAATATGGAGGTTGGAAAAAGGGTTTTGTCTAGAATATAAAATCTAGAGCCAAAAAGAAAAATGAATACATTTAACTGTGTCTTAGTTAAATTTCTCTCATTGCTGAGACAAAATACCCAACGCCCAAATGAAGGAAGGAAAGTTTATTCAGTTTACAGTTTGTGGAGGTCTCACTCCATACTTGGCTGGCTCAGAGGCAGAGTGGCACATGGCACAGGGCAAATGTTCATCCAGCAGAGCACAGCAAAACAACAAGAGCAGAAGGGAGGAATGGCTGCAAGCAGCCTCTTTCTCTCCCTTACCTTGTAAACAGCCTATCCCCACCCCAGGGGGCATGTAGCTCTCACACAGTCTCCATGCCCTCCTCTTCCACAGGCTCAGGATGTGTATAAAGTAAGCACCTTGGCTTCCTGCTGAGTCACTCAGCCAAACCTCTAGACTCCCCAAGTTGACACAATGTATAAACCATAACAAACTGCATAAATTATTTTGCATGTGGCAAAAGAAAATAAGCAAAGTAAAAAAAGTTAACAAGCAAATGAAAATATTTGCAACTTAAGTCAGACAGAAACTGCTGTCACTTAATATGTGAAGACTTTCTAAAAACTGTGAAGAAAAAAATGACCAAACCTGATGAACTGGAATAATCTCAACCTTTATTGACATATTATTTCTCATATACCTGATTAGCATATATCCAAGAATTTGATAATATGTTTAGTTTAAAAGAATTCGGAGTGACATACCTTCTAATGAATTGTAAATTGTTATAACATTTTTGTGAATTTGTCAATATCTTGCAAAACTGCTTTCCTTTTTTCTTCAATCCAGAATCATGCTATATAACTATGACTCCAAAATACATCAGGAAAATTACTAAGGAAAGCTATTAATTGTAGCATTACTTCCAATGGCAAAGGATTTCAAATATTCTCAGTATTTTATGAGGTGCATCCTGACAGTGGAATACTGAGAGCAATGCAAATAATGTCTCCATATAATGATTCTTCCAAGTATACCAAGTGATAAGAAGCAGCAGAAGGGGAGAACAGCACAAACATGAATATGTATGTGAATGTGTAGTTCCTGTCTGGGCAATCCATCCCACAAATATGATAGTCAGACACTGTTGTCCACCTGTATGATATGTTATGAAGAGTATAGCACCACCTTGGAAATATTTTTGCCCAGCGTGGAGCTGGGCTGAATCAAGACTAATTAATGCACATGAAAAGTTGGGAACAGAAAACTAGAAACTGTTGACCCAGTTTTTTCATTAAATGAAATGAAAAGAAGGGCTGGGGATATAGCTCAGTGGAATAAGCGCCTGCCTAGCAAGCGCAGGGTCCTGAGTTCGATCCCCAGTACCGCCAAAAAAAAAAAAAAAGAAAGAAATGAAAAGAAGATAAAGTACTGTGGCAGGTTACTGAGACTTCAGAGTCATATAAACCTTGTTTGAGTCTCAGAATAAACCAATTTTGAAATGATTCATGTAATTTCAATGTAAACTAAAATTGTGTAAGATAATAGTCCTAACTTTAGAAATACACAGTAAATTTAAAGTGGTAAAGTGGCAAGATGATGGAAATTTTCTTTCAATACTTTAGTCAAAAATAAGAAGCATTAATTAAAACAAGTAGAGCAAAAAGCAAAAGCCACTGCTCAGTGTCTAGGGTGTGCACAGGGAATTAAAGGAACTTTCCTGTGTGTTCCTAGTTCCTTATCACACAGCTCTCACAAGAATAGGGTTTTGGATGCAATCTGTTGAGAACTGAGGTTTCTACCCCTGAAACTTTCAGAAGTAGCACAGCTGGACAATTTTTACTTGAGATACTTCTTTTGTCTTGTTGAGGTTTCTTAAGTAGAAATCTTCAGTTTGCCTGTGTGAACTTTCTTTCTCAAAGTGACTGCAAATTGACAGCTGTAGCATCTGCAGCCACTAATAAAGTTCCATTTTCCACCCTGCTTATCCCTTCCCTAAGACATTTAGAAGAAATGTTTCACTGCAAAGCAACTCTGAGAGTTAACATTAAGGAAGTGAGGATAAAAGACATCTGTCAAATAACAAATACCAAAAGTCTGATGAGCTTCATGTTTTGAACATTACCCGAAAAAGCAAAGAGACCAAGCCAACTTTATTAACTGCTATGAAGTGCTGTGTCCTTTTGGTAGATTAGCAATTTAATTTAAGAGACTAGAATGATAAGAAGTCAAAAACCACTGAGCTATGGGCATGTTCTTATCTTAAAAGGCCACTTTCTTACACCATTATTCCTGTGTCCTCTGAACTGTAACCTTCTACCCCACCCATATACCTCTATATGAGGACTTCTTGGGGACTTTCACAGGGTGAGATGAAGCCATTCATGCCTGCTGAAACAAACCTTTATTTATGCTAAGTGCTCATCAAAATGTGGGTGCTTTGCAGTCTGTCTACGTGTTTCCTAACAGGTACAATTTTACTTGATACTCTATGGCACTGTTTGTGTTTATAACCATGCTCTATTTTCTTTACAAAAATGTTAAATCATATTACATATATCACCTTTTAATCTCTCTTTTAAGGTAAATTTGGCATCTTCATTGTTTAAAATCAGGAAATGTACCAAAACATTTAACAACCATTCTGGGGGAAAATAATCAACAAACAATAGAAAGGAATGTTCTCAATTTATTAAAAGAATTTACATACAGCTAGCATCATACCTGATAGTAAGAGACTAAAAGATTCTCTCTTAAGAGTGGAAATGAGTCAGAAATGTCTTCTCTCATCCTTTCTGGCCCATGTTTTGCTGGAAATCTTAGTCTGTGCAGAGGGCAAGAAAAAGAGGCAGAAGTCACACATACTAGAAAGCAAGAAGGGCATGTGGCTTCCTCTGGGTTGGGCCGCTCTAATCCCAGGGCTCCTCCATGGAGAAACTTGCCTGCTGTTCTAGGAAATGTGAAAGTGGAGAAAAGGGCAAAGACATAATGCTACTAAAATCAGGAAAGAGGCCATACGAAGGTAATGTGGCAGCTTCTGAAAGGTATAAGGCCATACATATAGATTAGTGGAAAATAATACAGGGCCCAGCCATGGACCAATCAATTTGGGATTAACTAAGTTTTCAATAAAGTTGCCAAAGTAATCCCATGGGGGAAGAGTATGATCTTTTCAGCAAATGGAACTGGAACTATAATATATTGATGTATAAAATTTTTTAAAATGAAACGTTACCCTTATTTTCTACCATGTATGAAAATAATTCCAAATAAATTATACAATTAAATGTAAGAGTTAAAAATACACACCTTCATAGGACAATGTAAAAAAATAGCTTGTGGTTTGTATCAGCAAATATTTCTAGCATAAGACTCAAAACAGAAAGTATAATCGGAGAAAATTAATCAATGAACTTCATCAGAAAAAGTCTTATGGTCTCCTAAAATTACTATGAAACAAATCAAGACAATATCTACATATAGGAAGAAAAGATTTACAAAGCATACAATTTATGAATAATTTTACCTAGAACATATACTTTATATATCTCAATAGAAAACAGAAAGCAACCCACTGTGGGTTGAATGTGTTCCCCAAAAAGATATGTGATGTACTAACCTCATGTTGTAGATGTAAGCTCCGATAAAATCACACTGAAGTAAGGTAGGATTTTAATCAGTATGACTGGTGACCTAGGAAAAGCACACAGACACGAGGGAGCGATGTCTTCAAGGCAGAGGCTGACACTGACATGCTGCAGTGCAAACTAAGGAAAGCTAAAGATTGCCTCTAAGCCAGCAGAGTGAGGAAAATTAAGGAAAGACTCTGCTCTTTAAATTCAGAAAAGAAAGAGACAAAAATGTATGTATATATATATATATGAATATACATATAAGCAGGAGGGCTAACATGGTTCTACTATTGTATTATATCACTTAATACTAAGGAATAATCGATGACGGGTTATTTGATCAATCTTGTATGTCTGTATGTGTTATCCTGAACACACACTACGAAGATATCAATATGCAAAGCAGCAACTATTGGTGGTTTTTTGTTGTTGTTGTTGTTGTTTGCCTGTTTTGTTTTTTGTCTTTGGATTTTTGGTTTTTGTATTTTTTCTGTTGTTGAGAGGATTAATTGACTAAATTTGCATGTCTGTATATGGGTTCATATATTTACACTTCGAAGATATCAATGGATAAAGCAATAACCACTGTTGAGACCATGTCACCTTGTCTGTAGATTAGTTGTGACTGTACTATTTTTTATGCTAATTGGTGTCTGTTTGTTCATATGTTTTTGTACTTTTATTTTTTTTTAAATAAAAATAAATAAATAAATAAATAAATTCAGGAGTGAAACCCCGCTAACACCTTGGCTTAGGACTTCCGGCCTCCAGAATACATTTCCGTTATCTTACACCACTCAGTGTGTGGTGCTTTGTGATAGCCTCCCCCAAAAAACTAATGCATGCAATAACAAAATGGCGACACCTGACAACAATCTGATTACAGCCAAAGAAATACGCAAATAGAAAATAAGGGGATCAAAACTTGTTCAAAATTAAGTCATTAGGAAAATGTAAATTAAAAATACCACAGTGAAAAAACACAATGCGGTCACCAAAATAACAAAAATTGAGAAATGTTGTCAGAGATGTAGGATGAATAAAATTCCCACATATTGCTGGTTAGAATGAGATTCTACAACCGTGTGGAGAAACAACGTGGCCGTGTGTCCTATAAAGTTAAATACACCTGCACTGCATAACTCGGGAAGATTGCTCTTCTTGATTTACATAGAAGAGTTTAAACATGTGCAGTAAAGCCTTGGTTTGCAGTAAGTCATTCTGCTTGTAATCCAAAGCAGTGCATCATTGTATATCAAAGCAGTGAGACAGAGAGAGAGTGACAGAGAGGAACCAGATTGATCGTGTGACAGTGTGACACCCTACTCATGCTGCAAGACATCACCCATTTATCAAGTTAAAGTTTCTTAAAAGTGTTTCCTCATCTTGCAGGACACTTGCAAACCAAGTTACTCTCAATGCAAGGTTTGGTTAAATATATAGTAACAGTAAGCGCCCAAATTACAAATGAGTTCCATTCTGCGAAAAGGCTCATAAATAGGATTCGTGCGTAAGCCTGACAAAGCGAGTCTTACACACCTTTGACACAAAATTTTATCAAATGCAGTTTTATCGGTACTGGCACTAAACTGAAAAAAAAAATGAGAAAAAGTGAAAATAAACTCCCCATGAACCACTGCATGGATGCACACATCTGATAAACACACACTATGTAATAATACAAAGCAAAGAAAATGAACTATGTATCCACACCACTAAGATGATTATTAAATGCATTATGATAATTAAAACACCCATATACAAAACCAGCATGCCGTATGATTTTGTCATGTGAACTTCTATACAAGATAAAACTGTAGTAGCAAAAACCAGATCAGTAGTAGGCAGTAGACAGAACTGCTGACAAAAAGGCACAAGGAAATTTTGAGTGATGAAAGGGAGCAGTGTCATGATTGTGGAACAGGTTGCAATACTCTATTTGTGTGAACGCATAAAAATGTGCACAAGTTTTCAAGTTTTACATTCAGTAACAATTGTAAAAATTAGCATAGTTTCAGTGTTATTTTTACTTTATCTAAATTTTGGGCTTAAATACATTAGGAAAGGTTTGAATAAAAAGTAACCATGATTTAATAATAATTGTAGAAAAGCTAAATTTGAGAATTTTTAAAAACTGACCCAACCCGCAGGTAGTCAACGGAGACTCTAGAGGGGGAGTGGGGATGAGAAAGGGACAAGAGACACAAGAAATGGAGACAAGACAGGATTCTGACCAAGTCTCGTTTATTAGACGGAAGCCTTGGGTATATATACGGTGCGGAAATGGGGAGGTTGACGTCAGCGGGTAACTAAGCAACGGAGGGAGGTCCGGATAGCACGTGACTTATGGGAAACAGAAACCTAACCCAGAAAAACAGAAACTTAACTTAAGATAGAAACTGAAACTTAATTCAAGAAGACTTTTAAGACGGCTGAGATATTACAAAATGGACTCTGACCACAGGTCTCTCAGCGGTCTCCCACAGGTCCCCCTTTTTTATTTTATATAATGAAAAGAGCATTTTTCCTTGAGGCGACTGTGCCTGTCTTAGGTCAGGACGCTTTCACGTGGGACCGACCTATACCTTACCCGTCATTGGAAGGCAAGGCTGCAAAAGGCCCAGTTCCCGTCTTAGGCGGGGGTTGGTGATACACGTGAGCTCCGGTTGCCCGTCTCTGGCTATCCAGCCCAGCGCACCAAGGTGAGGAAGCCAAAATAGCCCGTTGATTTTATTGGGCATCATCATAATCTGCTTTCTCAAGGTCTGTGCAGTTATCTCTATCGGCCATTTCAAGCCTGTGATAACGGACCTGAATTTGCTGCATTTTTATAGCATCCATTTGTTGTCTAATAAAGGCCATCAATTTGTTAAGAAGACAAGGTCCTAATGAAAGAATCACTAATAACCCAGCCAAAGGTCCCAGCAGGGGGAGAAGGTAGGGTAGGATTCCATTCCATGCACTCCAGAGTGGGTTCTTGAACAACTCTCTTCGTCTCTGTATCAGGTCTTCCTGGAGCTTCTTTATCTTATCTTGAATGATGCCAGACTTGTTTGCATAGAAGCAACAGCATTCCTGCAAGGCCAAGCAAACCCCTCCCTGTTCTGCAGTTAAAATATCCAATCCTCTTCTATTTTGGAGGACTACCTCCGCTAAGGAATCTATTTGATCTTGAATATCTTGAATAGTACTAGACAAGGCCTGGACATCATTAATCAATTGATTAGAGAGCTTGACATAAGAGTGTACAGCAACTCCTAGTCCTGCCGAACCTGTGGCCAGGGCTCCCGAGATTCCTAATCCTACTAATAAAGGAATAAGTACAACTGCTCTTTTTTTATGGCCCGTGGCATAATCAAGGCTGGGGATGGGAATGGGTTCATCCCCAGGTATAATGTCTATGTCAGGTAATAAGGTAGCCATAGCACATAACCCTGTCCAATTGGTAGGTAAGAAGGTGAAAGCTATGTTTCCCCCACATATGAATATTTGTCCTTTTGCGGGGCAAAGAGGGGAACTATAATTAACTATTTGACTACAGTTCACAAAGGTGACGAATATGACATCAACCTCATAACTGTTGTTTAGGAAATCTCCTTGTACACAGGAAGCAAACTTAAAGGCCAGGGGTTGAACTCTAAATGGCAGGCCAGCAGTACAATTGAGATGAGTGAGGTTTGCAACCTCATGTGGAGTGAAATTTGAAGGAATGGCGAGGGGCATAGGGGTGCCCAAGGTCATACATAGCCAGCAATCTTTAGCTAAGTTAGGGTTAGAAGCGTTAAGGGCCATTAAAGTGGCCATCAGAATGTCCAAGGTTTGGGTGTCTAAATCAGTTCCTCGTGATTTGGGGAGTGCTAGAGGGTGATAATTAATTTTGGGGGATGTCTGTATTATAATGTCCTCTATTCTTTTTTGTACCTCAATTTCTCTGATCCTGTCCTGCGGTCCACCACCATCAGAAATATGTATCGGGACGACCTTGTTCCAGCACACCAGTCTACCTGGGGTGCCACTGCATGAAGCCTGAGCATATTTATAATTTCCCAAAACCCGCGGAATAGTGGACCAGTCGCCCCCCCCAAAGGTGCCAACGGAAGTGTGTTGTAATATGGCCGTAAAGGAGGTTTTATTATTTTTTCCTATGCATTCTTGTACTGCCCCATAACAGGAAGAATGCATTTCAGTATAGTAAATACTACATTCTGTGGGACATGATCCTGGCTGGCCATAGGTGTTGGGTATCACCGGAGACTTATAGTAACATTTGTAGCTTTGGTAGTAACCTCCCCCTATGCTGTTAGTATATATTAAATAAGCCACTTTAATACCACAGTCTGTAGAGCTGGTGTATTGGGTGGATATGGTTATAGAAGCACCTCCTCTGCAATCACATGGGGCACCAAATGTACTTTGCCATAGCTGATCTAAGTCCACTGGAGGTCCAAAATTACCATCAGAAAGTTGCCACAAGGTGATCAGTACTCCCAATGTTAAGATCCAGGTTTTGGAATTCATTATCTGACAAATAAAAGCAAGGAAAAATTCTCAGGGCGATTTTTCATCCCTGGAGTCATCGGTGATGTTATCCTGTATTTGTTGCTTATAGTCTATCTGTTTTACTAATCATTCTGGTAGCCATCTAGCAGATTTCATTTCTTTGGAATACACACATACTGATCCTTGGCCCCAAATGAGGACTGGATCTGGGCCATGCCATGAGTTAGTTATGGGGTCTCTCCATAGTACAGAGGCAAACTGTTTTTGTGTTTCTGTATGCCAGAAACGAGTGGCTGCTGATTGTCCGTTGGCATCTAAATTTTAAAAATTGAGGATAAATAAGGAATGAGATAAGATGTTTCTAGGAGACCTTTTTGTGGGGTACCATTTCCCTCCTTTTATTTTATCAATGGTAAGTTTAAGGGAGAGATGTGCTCATCCTACTATGCCTTGGCCCTGAGGGTTATAAGGAATGCCCTTTATGTGTTGGATATTAAGGTGTTCACAGAACAGAGCAAAGGCCGAGCTAGGCTACAGTCTGCAGAACTGTAACCCCCGATCTCAGGACATTATCTGTCGTGTATTTCTTTTTTCTTCATACTTTTTTATTCATCCGTGGGTACCTCGTTTTTGGGACCTGTTCGCCCTGGACAGAAACGGATAATAGACCAACAAGACATGAACAAAAAGAATATGGTCACAGTCTGCTACGCAATTAAATAAAACTGACATGGTGAGCCATAATAAATACTTCATGTTGCCAGGTGAAAGAATTATGGGAACTGAAAGATAGAAGCTCAGTCAATTACAACAAAAGGCAAACTGACAGAATTACAGGAACTAAAGGATAGAAGGTGAGTCACCCACAAAGAACAGACAGAACACAAGGTGAATAAAAGATCCTGTAAATGGAGCAGGTTAAGCTCCTTCTTGCCTTTGAAACTGTGTATTATTTTTTTTTTAATTTACAGTTCTTTGCTTCTTTTAAAGATTATTCATAATTTCTTTTGGACCTAAAAGACATGAACAAATTGGCACATGTAATTGCATTTCCTAGATAATACATTTTTTAGACTTAACATTTTAAAATGGAACATCAAGGAGATCCGGGGAAGATGGCGACCAGGTGAGCAGCAAGGGAGCGAACCTCCTTAATAAACACCACCAGCTCGAGACAGACTTGGCGAGCGTGAATGCCGGTACCTCGGCTGGGAAGTTTAAACTGGGCGTATTTCTCTGAGATGCCGGGAGAGATGTGGTAGGGCGGACCAGGCTGCCGGGGCG